>VOPJ01012272.1:156739-193065 GCA_014673585.1 Semibalanus balanoides
GCGGTGGGGCGGTCCGCGGGGGTGGTCCGCGGTAGCGGTGGGTTGGAGGCGGTATGTGGTGGCGGTGGGCGGCAGCGGTGGTGGCGGTGGCGGCAGCGATGGTAGAGGTAGTGAGAGTTGGCGAGACAATGTCGGGCAGCGGGAGTCGCAGAACCTTCAGGCCTCCAGCCACGCCCATTTCTGCTGAGCACCGCCTATCAATAAACACGCGCTCTGCGTGTTGGTCTGACCTCGCCCGGGCGGTGCCGCCCAGACACGTGCCGGGGGCTTACGTCATCCGCCGCCAACGCCCCGCCCCCGCCCACGAGACAGGCACGCCAGGCGGCCCTCAATTGGACCTGGTCATGGCGTCGAGAAGCATCGGGCAAAGGTCGAGGGTTTGGCGCTGTTTCCGTTTTGGGTGAATGCTTGGAATGGACATACATGTTTTGCTGAGACGTAAACAAGCCAAATAAGGCCCCATCGATGAGTTGGCCTGTATTCTGTTTCGTAAGCTCAGCAAACATTACTTCCGGTAAACCAGATGGTTTCCTTTCACGTCTTAGCTAGCCTGAAAACCGGTCATCCGTGCTGACTACGCCTTTAATCAGCATAGGGGTGACTGGGTGAACAATTGCGCTTAAAGGGAATAGGTCACATTGAAAGTTGTTTTGAAATTTGGCTATACTGGGTATTTTGAGCTGAAAAAACAATATGGCATTTAGTTTGCGGCATAATCTGAGTATGACGCAATTCTGACGTCAGCATCATACCTCCGGCGAAGTTTCGTGCCCCGATCGGGGGACGAACAGCATCTTCAACTAGAGGCCCACTAGTCCTGTGACGAAATTACTTAGCGTAGTGAGGTAATTCTTTCACCACAACTTATTATTCGATCCGCTCTACAAATCTGCTACCTCAGTCAAAAAACCCATGTTAAAGGTGAACTATTCCCTTTAAGCGCGTGGGAGAAGACTTAACCATAATTGGTGTGTTGCTGCCGAGATCGCGCCGGTAAGTGCGCCGGTAAGCGCCGGTAAGTCGGTACCACCATTGACTGAGATGCAGCACAGTCGGAGCGCTTTTCAGGGTACGTAAAAGTAAACAAGGTGCTATTTTAGAGGGCTATATTTTTTCGTTGGTGAATATACTTGTACTTGAATATTAACTATTTAATATTAACCAATAATAATACTTGAATATTAATTATTAATAATGGTGCCTGAATCTGCAATCTAGAGATGCACAAATTTCCCAAAAAACAGGAATCGGCACTGCCACCGCCACCGCTAATAAATGAGTTGGCACCGGCACCAAGCCTGGCCACATGTGGCAGCACCCGCCAGACCCGGCAGCCAGTAATCTGCAATCTGCATGTCTACTTCATTATGCATTAAACAATATTTTACCCCTCGAACTTGCGCTGAGCCCGGCATGAGACCGGCTAACCTGAGTTCAGACACAGCTTCAGGCCCACCGGACCTGAATTTGGGCCCAGCGCCGGCTCCGTAGTCCTGAATTTTGCGTCTCTAATGCAATGTATAAGGATAACCCAAATATGAAAGAAAGATGTTTGGTCCAACGGTTAAGCTCCGACAGCTCAATCAATTAAAGAAGTGTCTCCCGGGGCAAAGTCAAAATAACACTGACACAACTTTATCGAAATTCGGTCTGAGTCTTAAAAAATGTGGTCTTTTAAAAACGTATTTATATTTCTTCCTGATTGGCATCCTTTAAAAGGGAAAACTGTGGTTGCAAAAATAGCATATAAAGAGTAAAAAATCGTGATTTTAAATATCGCTGCGACGAGCACCACTCCGAACCACTGACGAAGAAGCTGCTGGAAGAGTGCACCACTGTCCTCTGCTCAGCAAGAAGACAGGAAACGTCTTTTGGTGCGCAGGAAAGGAGCCCACATTAGGCACAAAAATCCGGATATTAATATCGCCAGTAATAAATTTAAAGTGTTAATCTAGTTTGTTTGAACGCCCGAGACTTTGTAGGTTAGTCGAGTTTTCCTGTAATGGAAGTGACAAGTATCGGGTGATGATCTCGTGAAAAATGTCGCAATGCTTTTTATTCTGAAATATTTTGGTCATGTTAAAACTTTCAAATATATTTAAAAATAACGATATATAATATATATATATATATATATATAATATATATTTGTACTCTTGTTGTGGTATGAATATAACTTGTTCCATTAATGGTGAAAAATGTGACCTAGGATGTGTATATGTTTAATTTATTTGCACCAATGTATTAATGTAATTTTGTAACTTCTTAGCAACAACATTTCGCGAATGATGGTATAGTGGATAAGCCAAAAACGCGCGAAAAAATGATTTAACTAGAGTAATTGTAATTTGTATCACCATGAACTCAATTTTGAGTAGAGTGTCTGTAGAAGAAAAAAGACGTATACGAAAGCTGGAGGCCAAAGGGAAAGCTTTGATTAGAGCCAATGCTGCGGTAACATTCAATCAGATTTGCTTTGATAACAATTTGCTTCCGAACTTCACAAATTTGCAACTCTGTAGCACATTTTAGTTTACAACTGCTTACAATGATATTTTAATACGAAAACACGTCGATGGAAACACTTAAAGCTCATAAATTTTAAATCTTAAGTAACAAAAAAGTTACTTTGACTCATTCGGCATTAACCGCAATTTTGGTGCAAAACCGAAATTTTACCTTCTAAACAATTTTGCTTTGTAACAGCTAAATCAAATAAGATAATTCAAACATCTAACCTGTTGTTGATAGCCAATTGATGTGACTTGCCAATGGTATGTGTAGATATTCAGTAGAGGGATTTATATGTCCGCCACAAGGGTCCAAACTAGAGGTGGCAAAAGTTGATATTTTGTGGACACAGACCCGACCCGGTCTCAAAAGCCGAAAAATGGACCCAGTTTTTTTTTTACCCGGTGCAAGGCAAGTTTGGACCCAGCGGACCCAACTAGCAAAATGTCGTCTCGCAACTAATATTCACATATCTGCACTCTACAGTTATTGCATGTAAACTAACTCTTGTAGTTGCAAATACATACAGCTCAGATTGGCCAACAGCACACAAAAAAGCGTATCAGTTCTTACTTGCGTGAAACCAGCATGAAACATAAGTTGGACCCAGTCTGTACCCGGTATTGTTTGGCGGGGCCCAATCTGGGACCAACTGGGTCCAGACTGGGTCCAGACTGGGACTAGAGACCGGGTCCTCGGGTCCACGTTTTGCCACCTCTAGTCCAAACAGAATAGTTTTGGCGTTCCCCAGTCTCCCCTACCTAACAACATTTCCCCGTTCCCGTGCATGACATCGCATTCTACAAAATACCATCATACAAATTAGCAATGACACACTTATTCCTATGCATACATAGTTGTACATTTTTATTCCTATGCATACATAGTTGTACATTTAATTTGACTTCTCCGGACCAAAGAGGAATCCACCACCTCAACCAGTCAGCATACCGCAATCATCTTCGCCCCTGTCTCTTGTCACGTACACGTATGCTGAGGCAAAATACCGGAGGCGGCTGTTCTACACTGCAGGTACCACGTCTCGCAGCCATATGGGCCTGTTCCCGTCGCACCTCTAACCTCCTCAAAGTTGCTCCCACTCGGTCCAGTCTAGTGGTGCCAGTTTCAAAAAATATTTGTCCAGTGTCCAACCGATGTCCAAGCCATGGTCAGCTGTCCGTCCGAAATTGTCCGAAGATCATTGTTTGTCCGAAATTTGTCCGAAAGCAGAAACAAAATGAATGATATAGGATGTAAAACGTCCAGTGTATCGTTTACAATATATACATAAATATAGGCATTTGTGTCAAATAACGCTACAGTTAGGATATCAGGAAGCCAAAATAATTATATATCAATTTAAATACACGACAAGCCATCATTGGGCATTGGATGTCCGAAAATGTCCAAAGAAATATGCTTATGTCCGACCGAACACCGATCAGTGTTCGGATAAAATCGGATTTCCGAAAATGTTCGCACCGATTGGCACCACTACTCACTAGTCCAGTCGTATTCTTAAACGCAGAGCAGTTGCAGTTGGAGCAACTTAGAGGAGGTTAGAGGCGGTTAGAGGCGTGACGGGAACAGGCCCTATATAGACCACCGCACACGTCTCCACAGGAGACGAGTGGTGGCAACAGGACACGTGAAAGTGCAGCCCCGCCCAACGGCCCCCGGTCACGCAGAGACGACACGACGGGCCGAGAAAACCAGGGCGACAGGACGTAAAAGCATGCTATATTGTGAAACCGAGCACTTGATGATTGATTGACGATTGTGAGCAGCAAAAGATATGGATATGGCGAAGAGAAGACAATCGTATCAGAGACTTCAGTTCAGAAAACAGTCAGAATCAAAAGAGCGGCAGAACGGCAGAAAAACGGTATATAAGGAGGGAAGGCGGCTTATGGATGCGAGAGAAAGGGAGAGGGGTGAGAAGACAAAACGGCGGGAGGGCAAAGGCGGGGGAGAGAGAGAGCAATGAAGCGACAGAGTGTGAGAGCGAGAGAGTGTGTTGTGTCTGTGTGTTTGTATGCCGGCATGGTGGAAGTTGGTGAGGAAAGGTGATCGGTTTCGCGAGTCAAAGCGGTACATAGTATGTACCGTCATTTTGTGATTTGCTGTGTGACGTTGTGCGTGTGTGCGTGTCCGTTGTATGCATGTTCAGACCAATTCTCGTAGTTTTATATTACTTGACGAGAGGCAGTAATAGCCGCAAGTGTATTGCGGATTGCTTCAATGAACAGCATGAGTATGAGTATGAGTATGAGTATACATCTGCGCCTTAGTAGACCGGGAAGTCTTCGGAAAAGGGCAAATCAATTAATGTTGTTAACTGGCGATATTTCATGATTTTAGCAAAAGATACAAGCAAGTTCGGAAATACCGGAAATACATGGAAACATTTCTGCGTAGTCTACAAGATCTAGTCTCATCTACAACTTACAAGAGTACTTTGGTATCCGTCGTTCATATTGCTACATAAAACGGGACTTCTGGGGACATTTGGATGATGAAGAAAGCGAATGCCATTATAGCATTTCCATTCCCAGCAAACAAAACATGCGTGGGCGAACCGGTCCAATCAAATGCCGAGCCTATTTCACAGCGCTCGGTAACAGCACATAGTCAGAAAACGTGATTTCCAGACAGGAATCACCGAGGCCATGATATTGTGTAAGCCTCTGATATATAAAATGCAGCAGCTCTGTAACTGCTGGCGCGGGATACATTTTTACTAAGTAATAATGTACCAATTGGCATGAAGAACGCGCATCATCCGAGCATCTGTGAAAACTAACTGCAATAATGTCAACCTTAAGTTATTCCTGCCAGGCGTTGGTTAGTCTGCACGCTTGACATGACTTCTCCTAAGTCCTAACCAGCTGCTCAGGGGCGTAGCCAAGGGAGTCCTGAGCAAAATAAATTCACACTAGATAGAATGGGATTCTCTGAAAACCCGACCCCCCTTCCACCTCCCCCAGTCAGCAGCATATGGCTGAGGACTGAGGAGCAAAATTTGATTTTTGGACGTGGCCCCTCTCCTGAGAAAAATCCTGACTACATGCACCTGCAGTTGCTTTTCATCAGCCATCTGCGGCTCGGAGACGGGCGAGACGGCGGCACATAACTGAACTGTTCCCGCCCCCGCCCCGCCCCCGCCCCAGACCCCGGCTCGCTGTGATCAGTGCAGCGTCAGGCGGGCGCCAGCAGACCTCACGGTAACAGCGGTGGAGCATGCGCGGCCATGCGAGTATCCGCGCCAGTCTGCAGGGCAGCGGCCGGGCTCTGGACGCCTGGGCCGGTCAGGGATGGTAGTGGGACCAGTCTGAAGGGCTGCGGCCGGGCTCTGGACGCCTGGGCCGGTCAGGGAGGGTAGTGGGACCAGCTCGAGGGCAGCTGGCCGGGCTCTGACGCCTGGGCCGGTCAGGGGGGTAAGTGGACCATCTGGGGCTGCAGGCCGGGCTTCTGGAACGTCTGGCCCGGTCAGGTGAGGGTAGTGACCCATCTGCAGGGCTGCGGTGGGCTCTGGACGTCTGGGCGTCAGGAGAGTGGTAGTGCGGACCAGCGGAGGGCTGCGGCCCGGGCTTGACGCTGGCCAGGTCAGGGAGGGTTGTAGTGGACCAGTCTGCAGGCAGCGGCCGGCATTGGGAAGTCTGGGCCGTTCAGGAGGTAGTGGGACCAGTCTCGCCAGGGCTGCGCCAGGCTTGACGCCTTGGGCCGGTCAGGAGGTAGTGGCCAGTCTGGAGAGGCTGCGGCGGGTTCTGGACGGCCTGGCCGGTCAGGGAGGGTAGTTTTTGGGGACCAGTTGCAGGCTGCGCCCGGGCTCGGATGCCTGGGCCGGTCAGGGAGGGTAGTGACCAGTCTTGTGGCCAGACTGAAGTTGTCATTCCCCCGGCTCCAGGTGCCGCCCTCCAACCCACGCGGACCGTCACGTCGTTATGATGACAGGATGCCGGCCGCTAGATCTTTCGTCAAGAGGACACATACAACGGTACCGGTGACGTCACGGCCAGGTGCAACGGTAACGTCACAGGCAGGTGCACCGGTGACGTCACAGGCAGGTGCACCGGTGACGTCACAACCAGAGGCAGCTGCAACAGCTCGGATGCTTAAAAATGATTCCAATTCTACATCGGTACGACAGCGCCGTGCAAATGCCGTGACGTCACACGGCACCTACAGTACGAGACGCGACTAAGATCGGTCGTTAGAGACCGCACTGCCGCGGTCACGTTCGGAGTTTAATATGGTCCGGTGCCGCCTGCGTAGGACGGCTGGCCGGTGGGTGAGAACGACAAGCTCAGCGCCGATCACCGACGTCGAGGCAACGTGGCACGAAAGTCAAACAAACGGAAATTGGCCCCGGCTGCGACAGGGCGTCACGGCGAAAATAGCCGGCCGGCGACAGCTCGATGAGCTGTGAATCAGTAACCAGCCGATAGCGGCGGGACGGGTCCGCAGCTGAGAGCACCACCACCAGGTCTGGTTCCCGGATAGGTGAACTGGACGTAACCAGTGTGCTGCTACACCAGGAGAAGTCGGTCACTCGAATAAACGTCCAGTTCAGTCACTGGACCCACCCACGTGCGTCTGAACGTTGAGTCACAGCAGTCATGTGTCACTGTTGGTCACTGCAGTCATGTGTCACTGTTGAGTCACTGCGCAATTTATTTGAGTCACAGCAGCCATATGAGTCACGCTGAGTCACTGCAGCCATGCATCACTGTGAGTCACTTGCAGCCATGTGTCATTGTGAGTCACTGCATGCCATGTATCACGTTGAGTGCACTTGCAGCCATGTATTCACTGCTGAGTCACGCAGCAAGCCATGTCACGTGTTGAGTCACATCAGCCATTGTCGTCACTGTTGAGTCACTGCAGCCATGTATCACTGTTGAGTCACTGCAGCCATGTATCACTGTTGAGTCACAGCAGCCATGTATCACTGCTGAGTCACTGCAGCCATGCGTCACTGTTGAGTCACAGCAGCCATGTGTCACTGCTGAGTCACTGCAGCCATGTATCACTGTTGAGTCACTGCAGCCATGTGTCACTGTTGAGTCACTGCAGCAATGTGTCACTGCTGAGTCACAGCAGCCATGTGTCACTGCTGAGTCACAGCAGCCATGTGTCACTGTTGAGTCACTGTAGCCATGTGCCACTGTTGAGTCACAACAGCCATGTGCCACTGTTGAGCACCGCGCGTTCCATCCCAACGTTTGAGTGGCACCGCGCGTTCCATCATCACGTTTGAGTGGCCCCGCGCGTCCCATCCCCACGTTTGAGTGGCACCGCGCGTTCCACCTCCACGTTTGAGTGGCACCGCGCGTTCCATCCCCACGTTTGAGTGGCACCGCGCGTTACATCCCCACGTTTGAGTGGCACCGCGCGTTCCATCTCCACGTTTGAGTGGCACCGCGCGTTACATCCCCACGTTTGAGTGGCACCGTGAGCTCCACCTCCACGTTTGAGTGTTAGGCAGTCCACCCCTGCTCTCCGGCATTGCTGGCATGAGACTCATCCTTTCCTCAAACAGAGCTGCACTATCTCAGTCAACCGCTAGAGACGGGGCGGGGCGGGGGGGCTGCTGAGGCAGGCGTTCTCCCGTCACTCGGTCCATCCGTCCGCCGGTGCTTCTCACCGGTATGGGCGGGGGCGGGGGCGGGGGCGGACGGGCGCCTGCCGAGCGGCAGCTGCTGCTCTGGCCACTCGCAGAACCAGACACCGCGTCTGTTGAGCACCATGCTGAGCGGGGGCGGCGGGGGCGGCGGGGGCGGCGGCGGCGGTGTCCTTGAACCGCCCGCGCAAATGGTTGTAGTAATTCAGTGCACCCACTGAGCGAGCATGGACGGATTCAGCTGATACATCAAACGTACAAGAATACCGGAAATGTGGGACACTCAAGAGTACGGTCCACGAGTTTTGACTTTTGATTAGAGCAAGTCAAAATGACAGCAAGGGTGGGCATATCTGAGGTTACAGTTGTGCCACTCTGGTTGTGTTGATGCTGATTGGTTAAAAATAAATACTGAATAGCGGCTGTTGATGATTTCGGTCGAGATGGTCTGAAAGTCGGTATTTCGTGTTATGGCATTAATGGCATTATTAACGGCGTCAATGGCATTATTAACGGCGTCAATGGCATTAGGGTGTTACAAGAAATGTTAGCTCTGTAATGCCCGCTTCAGGTTGTTTTACGCAATAAATAAACATTCATAATAGCTTTACGTAAGATATTCAGAATTCATTTAGAAACCTTCATGACGAACTTTCTCTGGATAAACGTCTATTAACAATTAAATTTACACCACATACTGTGGATAAACGTCCATTTATATCCCGTAAACGGGATTCTTCGTGATCTCGCATAAAACGCAATGTCTGGTTTTATCGGTATTCTTATGTAACACGATGCAAATAAATAACGTAACCGATAAGTCAAAAAGAGGCGAGATAAGAAACGAGCATTACTGCGTCTGCCGTATACAGGATGATAATTGGATTCAAATCGGTGTGACTTGTTACTTGCATTGGCGTCTTGAGTTTGACAACAAAATATAACATGACTGCGCTGATTGAACGAAGGACCAAAAGCATGTCATAACTGCGTTCTACTTGCAGTTCCGGAAGATTAGCAACTCAAATTAATCACCGAATCTCGGGGTAAACGCATGGTAAGTGTACGTTCAAATTGTTTGAGGGACTTCACGAGCTTGTGATAATACAGTCAGAACACAGGGGGGCGGGGGGGGGGGGGGGGCTGACAATTCACGATAGTGCGAATGAGTGAGAGTCTCGTCACATAATGTACAAAATCAAGAATATTCTAACTAATCTTTTATGGGTTCATATCAACTTCAACCTGGAAACATCAACAATGGTGCTTTAGAAGGGACATAAAAGACGAAACGTCTGAGCGAGACCAGGAGTCAAACCAAAAAGTCGAGGTAATCTAACTGAAAACAGACGAATAACCAGCACAGTAGGATGAGTGAGCGTGAAAGCCACAGTTACATCGCGCCCCACTGCCGGTCGGGATCGCGCCCTGCCTGGACCGACTGCCAGCGGCGGCAGCCGAGGTCAGCAATCCGAGGTCAATCCGATCCGACACACGCCGAGCGCCGATCGGGGCTGTGCAGCCCGACAGGACGGCCGCTCTGGCGGGGCGGTGGGGCGGCGGGGCGGCGGGGCGGAGGCCGCCGGTTTTTAGCAGCACCGGGCGGCGCCTGTCCCACCGCTCATACATAATGGATCAGCTGTCAGCGGGCTCAGCCGGGCCAGGCCAGGCATGGGGGTGACCTGGATGGCCCGGACCAGAGGCGCCCGGAGCAGGAGCGTCCGGACCAGGAGAGCCCGGACCAGAGGCGCCCGGACCAGAGGCGCCCGGAGCAGGAGCGCCCGGAGCAGAGGCGCCTGGACCAGAGGCGCCCGGAGCAGGAGCGCCTGGACCAGAGGCGCCCGGAGCAAGAGCGCCTGGACCAGAGGCGCCCGGAGCAGGAGCGCCTGGACCAGAGGCGCCCGGAGCAGGAGCGCCTGGACCAGAGGCGCCCGGAGCAGGAGCGCCTGGGCCAGAGGCGCCCGGAGCAGGAGCGCCCAGAGGCGCCCGGAGCACGAGCGCCTGGGCCAGAGGCGCCCGGAGCAGGAGCGCCCGGACCAGAGGCGCCCGGAGCAGGAGCGCCTGGACCAGAGGCGCCCGAAGCAAAGGAGCCCGGACCAGAGGCGCCCGCATTTCTGCTCAACGTTGATAGGAACGGGACGTTATATGGTAACCAAAAACGCTTACCAAATGCTAGCATGAAACAGCCAGTATTCCACCTAACTTCCGTGGCAGCGGTGACTTTAACTGCCCACCTCTGTAGTTGATTAAAAGTAATTAGTGCGTGACCGAACACTGTTTTCCCGTTGACCATGTGCTTAACTGTAGCGGTGTATTAACTGGAGTATTAATACACTCCCAAAAGTGAAAATGCACTGCTAAGCCTCAGGTAAATGACCCTGTATTGAACTCTTGAAAAATATGTACTCGCGCTCTAAGTCAAAACAGCCAGTCTTCGGCCATGCACTAGGGCTGTGTTCTGGCGTCACGTTCCCGGCGGGAATCCCTGGAATCCCCGGCGGTCATTTGTCTCTACTGCAGTTCGGCAATGTACTCATACATTGGTATTCCTGTTAACTACTTGCTACCGGAATCGGTAGAAAGCACTTTTCTACCATCCCCGCGAGCATTGACGGGTCAGAACACAGACTAAATCGTGTTATGCGCTCGTGCCATTAAAGATTCAGTTTATGAACTCGCCTTCGGCTTGCAATGTTCATAAACCGAATCGTTAATACCACTCATGCATACAACTATGATACTTAATTACAAACTTCAGGGCCACTGATGCCAGCTTAAGGGTTTCGGAGTCGGAATCGGTCAGAGCGTTGGCAAGTTCAGAAGGAATCAGAGCCGTAGTCAGAGTCGATGAAAAAGTTCCTAGAATCCACTGCGCCGACACGCGGATTCGAATGGCGACTGGCGCAGACCAGTATCCGCCTATCTTCCCATCTCGTCCGCGCGCGAGTCCAAATCGTGACGAGTCCGGGGTCTGGCCGGGGCCGGGGCCGGGTGCCGTGGGTTGCGGGCCCACGCGAGATCAGGTCTGAGAGACGAGCACGCAGGAACGTGTCGAGCACACGGCAGCCGTAGCCGGCGCGCCGACCAAGGCCCATGTTGCGCTACTTCAAACAACGGCCGGAAACCGAGCCTCCATCCGACGGTCACCACCTGGCAACCCCGACAACCCTCCTGGCAGCCCACCTGGCAACCCACCTGGCAACTCGCCGGGTAGACACGACTGCACTGACGACCGCCGCCATACGATCGCAGCACGACCTACTACTGCTGCCGCTGACCAATGGTCTACATATTGGTGAAGTCCATGCAGCAGGGCACACGAACAGTGTGTCGTTTATCTCCCACCCCAACACCACCCCAGCAAAATGACAACCGCGTCCGCAGGCCGCACACGTTGGCCGCATTATCTAACTTACTATTTAAAAGAAAGTCTGTCTGTCTTTCGTTCTGTCTGTTCGTCATCCAATTTTTTAATTATCCGTATTATAAGTACGGAAAGTTATGTAGTTTCGACACATTAGCATTGAATAGTATCTAATAAATCATTTTGCAGATCGCATTACAACATACGTGCATATCAATATGCTCCCTTCATTTCCCAACATCAAACTGTCCTCCTTACAAGTTAAGATAAAGTCTGTGTTTAGAAAAATAGCACACGACACAATTTGTGACCGATAAAGGCACGCTTTCTCATAAGTGGAACAAAGTGTCTAACTTCAACTTCAACGGATATGCAATAGGTAGCGATGGTGTACGGCTGTGCGTATTGGTCGGGTGTATGACGGGTAAAAACGATTAAAGGGACTGTCCCACCTTTTCAAAAGTTCTCAAATGTACGCCGCATGTGGTGCTAAATATTAAGTAATTGCTGCCGAACACGATCTATGACATTTGTTTTCTCACTAAAGTGCTTAATTTCACAAAAAATGCGTTTTAATATTTTGCTGACTGAACGTCTAATGGATGGATTTGTTTGGAAAGGGTAGGGAGGAGAAAGCGGTGTTGCACGCTTGCTATATGTCTACTTAAGTGTATGGCTTTTGTACAGCCAAATGTAAAACAAGTCACTTCACAAACATTGGGTAAAGAGAGATGACGACATCGATTAAGACCCTAATGCTAATACACTAAAGGGTTTCTTTGTTGGAGATGTCAAAACCAAACTCATTTTCTTTGTGATTCGCCTCGGTGGTTGTTTTTAACTTATACCATATCATAATTCAATGCCAAGCACGGAAAATGGCTATCTCAACTCAAATATAATGTTAAGGTGGGACAGTCCCTTTAAAGGTACGACGGGTGTGCCACGGGTTGTACGGGTTATCAATCACTAATTGCTCATCACTGGCTTTCACAACCACTCAACCTGTAATCGTCCAGCGGAGCGGACGGGTTAGCACTAGTGATTGCAATGCAGCAGGGCACTAGCAGTTCTTACACTTATGCAGGTTAGGACAGAATCATGGGCGGATCCAGCCGTGGGGTTTCGGGGGGCCAGATCCAGTTGCGTATTTCCAAAAAGTTGTTTGAGCGGGGGAGGGGATGGCAGGCTTTCAGCGAAAAGTTGTTGACTCGGGGGGGAGTAATACTTTCAGGATCTTTGGGGGGCATGGCCCCTTTGGCCCCCTGGATCCGCCCTTGGACAGAATTAGTGTTTCATGAATAAGGTGCTGGAAATAACTTATCAAAACCACTGAAGTAGATTACATGATTTGATGTCATTGAAAATACCTATAAACAGACAAAGTAATGTTGTGATGATGATGACATAAATAACATAATATCGATTGGAGCTATTCTTACCCTGCAGTATGGCTGTGCGGTCAGAGCTGACAGCCTGCAGGCATGCCAGACATTTGCGTCGATACTAGTGAGCACTGAGCAGTGAGCACGGGGACGGATCTACGTAGGGGACCGGGGCTGCTCCCCAAAGAACGACTGAAGTCGGTAACCATTAATGCATTTCCCATAACATCATGCATTTATACACTGTACACAGCACACCTCTTTAGGCCGGCAAAATGCGCTATATAAGTTGGTAATTGCGCAAGGGAGCGACATATGATGTTTACATTGACATTTTATCAAACTTGTTGGGTTTGGCAGCCGAAACCATGGCCCGTTTTGCTGCTCTGGATCGGCTCGCTGTTCAGTATTCAGCCCGCGGTACGTCAGAACTGAGGTATTCGAGCCGATATACGAGTGAGCATCACCAGACTTTCACGGCGTTCGTATAGGTAGGTAAGTAACTTCGCCCACCGTACCGGCCGCAAAAGCCCGCCCGGCTTGTAAAGGTCCAAGGTAAGATACCATGAACGGTAAATAAAGCCAAAGATAGAGAGGCAAGGGGTGAATCGACAGCTGAACGATAGATTGGTCTGGTCCGTTTTATCAGCAGTGTTGAGTCACAATCAAAGGTGTGAGTGGTCTCTCTTTAGGGGGGAAAGGGGAGCGTGCAGGGAAGCCTGAGACGGAGGACAGGAGACGGAGACGGAGGCGGGGGACGGGAGGACACGTCCCCAAACATTGTCAGATTTTAACATAAAGCCTATGGTCGCTGCATGGGAGAATCGACTTCAAAATGCATGCCTCTGTCCTGCCAACTTTCAGAAGGTGGTGACGCCTTGCCGTCGACTGCACGCTGTGAATCATGAATGAGAGGCAGTATCAGGCGTTGTATCACTACACCCAGACATACATACTTCTGCAAAGCAGTTGGCTGATTCCCGGAGTTTTTCTCAGCTGAAGACAAGGAAAACGTCCGTACGCCGGACGGATTAGGATGCAGGCTTGATATGGTACTTCCGGACGAAGGTCCGAGTCCTGCATTAGCCTCTCCACACTTTATATAACCCTGGCATTAGCAGCCGATCCCTGCCTTGACCCTCGACCGACCACCAGGCCACTGGCGAGGACGAGGTGGAATGTTGCTGTCAGGGAGTTCAGATGTGATTGCGCATCGGTCGTCGGCATCCCGCCGTCGAAGCCCCCACCGCCCACCGCCCACCCCCACCCCCACACCCGCCCCCGCCGCCGCCGCCGCCGCGGCCGCCCGCAGTGCTCTGTTTATATCTCGGGGCGAATCCTGCAGCCTGCGAGTCAGGCTGTTTCGCCGCCTGTTATGACGTCATCAGAGGGAGCGGCGCCCAGTCCGGCCGCCCCGCCCGAGCCCAGCTGGAAACAGTGCAGCGTCTAGTCCACTTATTCGTGGCCCGTAACCGGGGTCATCGCCAATCGCTGGTGAGCAGAGCCGTCATTTGTAAGCCTTTCTATTGAAGTATTCCGCGCGGAAACGCCTCTAGTGGCACGCGATGCGCTCAGCTCATCGTAGATGACGTATGGGCGCCCTAGCCGGCAGGGGGGATGTTTTACTCGCCGTCGTCGGGGCCTGCTCCCTCCGCGCTCCCTGGCTGTGTTTACTAGCCCAGCTGGGTGGTTTTTGCGGGACGGCCGCCCCACCCACGGTGGGTGTTCACACGCAGTAGACCCCCGCGGCGGCGGCCGCCAGGGGACGGGACGGGCGCTGCCTCCTCCAGCTAGCGGCGTCATGCCCGCGCCGTCTCCGACCTATAACCGCCTGGCGCAACAAGGGAAGGTCGGCCCGCGCCGCCCGCCAGCGGCCCCGACCCGACCCGGTACCACGCCGCATGGGTGTTGGGGTGCAGGGGATCCGGGTCATCCCGCGGATCCGCGGGGGGATCGGGTCACGGGGTCATAATCATAATCATACTGATGTATTTCGGAAGCATCCATACAGCATGGGTCTTCAGTTCTCCACGTCAGTGACACATGGGTCTCGACGTATGAACTGGACTGAAAACAAAGTGACAAACTGACAAAGTGACACATGGGTCTCGACGTGTCTCACCTGTATGAACTGGATGGTGATGGCTGACTTGCCGACGCCTCCACCGCCGACGATCACCAGCTTGTAGGTCTGGTTGTAGCCGCTGCCGCGGTCGTTGTTGTACTTGGACATGACTGCTGCGTCTGCACGACGTCAGAGCTGCGGCATGAGCGCGGTGCGCGGCGCTGACGACCCCACGGCCCACTCTCTCACACGCGCTCACCGCCCCCACTCTCACACGTGCTCACTGCTGCCCCGCCCTCGTCTGCAACACTGCCGCAGCTCACCGATCACCTCCCGTTACCGCAGCTCAGACGCACTGCCGCGCCGCCGCCGATTCGGAACGGCGCGGCGCGCTCGAGACTGTACGGGGGCGTGGAGGCCGTACGGTCTCGAGCAGGCGTAGTATAGACGGGAGGCGCTGCTCAGATGCCGACTCAGCTGCTGCCATCTAGCAGTCAGCAAAGTAACTAGAAGTATTCCATGTTTTCGAGCGTTCATGGTTCGTCGTTTGCTTCCAATAGAAAGGAAATTTGTTCTGAGAGAATAACGAGCAGCCAGCGCCGCCCAGCAGGGTCGTCGAAAACAGGCGGCAGGGCTCAAATTTCCCAATCACCAACTGCGGTCTTTTTGACCGATCTTATGGCCGGCTGTGAACCCTTTCTGAATGCCTCAGGGCCGTCTCAGCTCAGGCCGCCCCTCTGACCTGTAGGGTACACACTACACAGGGACGTAGCCAAGGGGCGAGGGCACGGGGCCATGCCCCCGAGCCAAATCAATTCACACTAGATGGAATGAAATTCTCTAACGACCCCCCCTCCTCCGCGTCAGCAGCATAGTGCTGAGGAGCAAAATTATATTTTTCCAACGTGTCCCCCCTGAGAGAAATCCTGGCTTAGTGCCTGTCTTCGCACTAAATTGCAATAAAATTGATGCAGCATAATGGGAGATAGTGACGTTATAATGACGTCATACCATGCCATTTTTAGTGGAAAAACGATACATGTTTGAACAATCGTAGAAAATAGAGTTTTGAAGCAAATTGCAAAACGAAAAGGTAAGAAGGCATAATATTTATATTTTCTTCAATATATCTATCTCCGATTTTCGAAATTTTGTGTTTTTGACCCTCAAGAATAAACTTATTATTTTTTCGTGATTTATTATTATTATTTTAAGTGAATTTCTTAAGATCGAATATAAAAAGGTAACCGACTCAAATTAACGGATAAAAAATGAGAGTACCCTTTTGCCACAAAAAGATGTCCCCTTCTCCCACGGAGAGAGGGTAGATCCACCAGTGCGCTGGCCCCACCAAACCAACTTTTGAAACGTTTCTCCACCCATGAGCATTTTTTCCAATGCAGTTTTGACGTCTAACTTACCGCAGAAAATTTTTGGATTTAAGGAAATAGTTCATTTTCAACATGGGTTTTGAACTGACATCAGTTTTGTAGCCTATGTTAAAAAACCCTAAATGCAAGTTTTCTCAGTTGAAAGGGCTCTCCAGCCGAATATGATTGACTTTTTTTTGAAGGAATGTGGGCCATAAATAAGGAATGTCAAGCATGTGGGCCTCACACGCCTGGGCAGAGGCTATACAGTAATCTTACGCGACTATACATTCGAATCTGATTGCTGAGCCACTGTTTGACGTTGGGGATAGGTACGCCATATAGCTTTGATGAAATTAATAATTTACGTCCTTCTGTCCTAAATCGGCGCGATGTTATGCTATTTTGACATTATGAAAAAAAGTTGTATTTGAAAATAAATAAAATTGGGTTGCAAAAACAATGCAAGGTGAACTATTTCCTTTAACCTGCCCTACGGGGGAGCCTGGATAGCCCCCCAGAGTTTTATATTAATACTTTTTAACACATGTGCGCATTTTTCTGGAAATTTTCAGAGCTGAGTTTACAACAATTATACACCATCCTGGGCGAATTTCCGTTTAAAATTTTGTCAGTTGGTTTTGGAGATAATTACGCTTTGATGACGTCATGGCTCGTTAAAAAACGTAATTGTTTTTTGAAAAATTCTTAGAAAAGTAGAGTTTAACATAAAATCGTAAAAGAATAAGGAAAGACGTTGAAAACATTTCTTTGTATTTAATTTTATATTTTGTACTCCAAAAAAAGTCAAAAAAACGTTTTTTGTGTTGAAAAATAATCCCACAAATCACAATTTCAACGGATAATTTAAAAAGCCAGAATATTATGTTAATGAACTATTAAAAAACAATACCAAAACCAAATTTGAGATCAATATATCTGCTTTTGACTGAGTGATGGCTTCCTAAGTATAAAAACTTATGACGTCATTTTTTAGTTTCACTTTTTGACTTTTGTTGAACAGATACGAACAAAAATTACCTTTCTGTATTATGGAACCAAAAAAAACTGGTCTAGAACATGCCTTTTATTTGCATTTATCATTTTCTAAGTTTTAGTTTTTCTGATCGCCATTCTGACGTGGATCGAGTCGAGGTTGCTAATGTAATCACCCATTTAGCAATATCTCTATGTTGACGGTTTCCATGCCCAACCCCATCCAAAGTCATAAGCTAACCCAGACTTAAAAAATCGAAAATAATGTCAGATAGCTAATTCAAAGACCAAACCACTTGACGCAAACCCAAAATATTTTATTTTCATAATTTTAAACCATTACGGACTGTTGAGCAGATTGCTTATTTTTGGACTTAGTCGATTTTATGTCTTTCACTTGAACTGGAAGGTAACTGTTGACCTGAAACCAAAAAAATAATTATTACCATAAAAATTATCACATGACAGGCAACATGCTGTTTGTTCCGCGTTGCTCTATTGTTGCTTGGTTTGTGGAAGTTAGCAGGGGGGCCTGTCAGCCCCCCGCCCCCGAGGGCGAAGGTGAATTAACGCCTCGTGGCGGCGAGGGTTTTAAAAGACAACAAATTAGTCGCGTTATATGTATTGTGTATACGTTCCATTGCTCAGAAGACATTAGACGCTTCACTGGTGAAAGGACAGTCACGGCGATTGACTGCTGTTGCTGCAATGCTGCTGTAGCTGTCATCGTAGCCATCACTACCAGGCCTGATGGCCTCCATAACGGCCCAGACCTCCATAACCAGATCCAATGGAAGATCCTCCGAAACCGCCATAGTAGCCTCCACCGAGACCACTGTAGCCTCCGAGATAGCCTCCTCCGAGGCCGCCAGAATAGCCACCACGCAGGCCACTGTTGCCTCCGAGGAAGCCACCATTGAGGCCGCCAGAATAGCCTCCTCTCAGGCCACTGTAGCCTCCGAGGTAGCCGCCGTTGAGGCCGCCAGAATAGCCTCCTCTCAGGCCGCTGTAGCCTCCGAGGTAGCCACCATTAAGGCCGCCAGAATAGCCACCACGCAGGCCACTGAAGCCCCCGAGAAGGCCTCCTCCGATACCGCCAGAATAGCCTCTTGTTCAGGCCGCTGTAGCCTCAAGGTAGCCACCTTAAGCCACCAGAAAGGCCTCCTCCGAAGGCCGCTGTAGCCTCCAGTACCCGAGCCCGGCCTCAGTGTGGGTGTCTGGGTGTAGACGTTGACCGGTGTCCGCAGCCTTCACAGCCGCACGCCACTCACTCCTCCGTTATAGCCTCCCAGACCTCCATACGTCCCGAGACCTCCGTAGCCTCCATAGCCTCCATGTGCCCCGAGACCTCCGTAGCTTCCGTAGCCTCCGTATGCCCCGAGACCTCCGTAGCTTCCGTAGCCTCCGTATGCCCCGAGACCTCCGTTATAGCTTCCGTAGCCTCCGAGGCTGCCGATTCTAGAGAAACCTCCGCGGTAACTCGCAGCGGCGATGGCCACCATACAAGATAAAATCAACAGCTGTGGATAAAAACGAATGGTAAAGAATACATCAGTTGTGTATTTCTTGGTAGAAGAACAACACATCAATATAAATACGAAAAGAACCATACACTCAGAAAAAATATATCTAAGTATATTAATGCAATATTATTCCAAGTACTCAAACTGACAATATGGTTTCAACCAAAGCGTCTATTGATACAATAACTTGAGTCAGTGACTTGGACGGAAACCCAATCCAGTACAAACCTTCATGGTCGCAGAGGAGGTTGTGTCCGATAGAGGGAGCTGCTGAGAATGATGTAGGCTGTTCAGCAGGTGACCTTTATATACACTGTATCCTGCAGACCGCTGTGCGTTGGAACGGTGCTGGGATAATAACGCACTCAGACAGTTAGCATGCGTCTGCACCACGCCCGTTCCCGCCGCCGAGCGTGCTGCTGCAATGTAAATGCATCTATTTCGATAAACTCGTTTGCCGCTTCAGTTTCCTCTCCTTTGGTCCTTCCCAATACTATTCACCAGGAAAGGGCAGGCTGCAATCGTGTGAAAAATGCATGCGTTTCACTAGAGCAGACTAATTTTGGGAGATAAATATCACGAGCGAGACCTCTGTGCATAGGTCGTTGGGTTGGCAAATTAGAACGTCGTGAGAGTGAGTATGTGAGTTATGCCGCTTTGTGGCAGCTGACTTGGGTATAGTACCCTGGGCAGGGGCGGATCCAGAGGGGGGGGGGCACAGGGGGCACGTGCCCCCTCCCAAACATCTGATGAGGGCCCTTTTTGGCGCGCGAAGCGCGCCGAAAAGGGCCGATGGTACCGCGCGAAGCTCAATACCATGGGCTCTTAATGTGTCGGAAGACCACGCGAAGCAAGTTTAGAGCACTTCAGAGGCCCTGAAGGACCACCAGGACCCTATCTGTAAGGACAGAGGGTCCCTTGGACGTTCAAAAGAGCCCTGTGCGTGCCAGAGAGGTCCCTGGCCAGACCAAAAGGGCCCCTGAGCGGGTCAGAGGGCCCCCTGAACAGGCCGAATGGGCCCCTAGCCAGCAAAGAGGGGCCCTTTGGCAGGTCGGAGAGGCCCTTGAGCATGTCGGCAGGACAGCAAAGCAGCCAGCACAGTCTTTTGCAGGGTCCTAAGGGCCTCTGAGCAGACAGGAGGGCCCCTATACAGACCAAAGGACTCCTATGCAGGTCAGAACTCCACTCCACGCCGCTCGCCCCCCCAACGAAATCCTAGCTACTTGCCTGAGCTTATGATATATAAGCTTACGCTATGATATATAAGCTAAATATATAAACTATATTCATAACAATTTTTGTGATCATACCGATACGTGCATTCAGGAAAAGGGGTTACCTGAGGATTGGCTCCACAAATGGTCTGGTTCAAATTTTATAATTTCGTTTTGCACTACCTTAAATTAAACTATTCGGCGCTTCGCGGCGTCACATCAAGGTCCATCGCCTATATTTTATCAGGCAGACCCGTAAAAGTTTCGCGCAGCTTGGCGTCGCTAAATAACAAGTATATTACTGTAACATGAAAAATTCATTTTACAAATGCTGCAAAGAGTTAAACACGCAGACACAAATGTGGTTACACTTTTGCCTCATGTCAGCCGATCTCCTTCGAACAGATTATCGGTGACGTCCTTGGATAGCACTCTTTCAGGCCTGTCAAGGGCCTTCTAAGACCGGTATGTGACTCTTTTAGGTCTGATTATTATATTATGATTATGATTATGATTATGATTATGATTATGGTTATGGCTATGGCTATGGCTATGGCTATGGCTATGGCTATGGCTATGGCTATGGCTATGGCTATATCTATGGCTATGGTTATGTTATGGTTATTGTTATTGTTATTGTTCGTTGTCGTCGGTCGTCGTCGTCGCCCCCCCCCTCGTCGTCGCGTCGTCGTCGTCGTTCAGTCGTCGTCGTCGTCGTCTCGTCGTCGTCGTCGTCGTCGTCCGTCGTCCGTCGTCCGTCGTCCGTCGTCCGTCGTCCGTCGTCCGTCGTCCGTCGTCGTCGTCGTCGTCGTCGTCGTCGTCGTCGTCGTCGTCGTCGTTCGTCAGTCGTCGTCATCATCATCATCATCATCATTCATCATCATCATCATCATCATCTCATTCATCATCATCATCATCATCATCATTCATCATCATTATTATTATATTATTTTATTATTATTTTTATTATTATTATTATTATTATTATTATTATTATTATTATTATTATTATTATTATTATTATTCTTCTTCTTCTTATTATTATTATTATTTTATTTTTAATTCGCGCCCAGAGGCCCAATATCATCGTTCAAAACCCAGTTTTCTTCCAGTCAATGAGCTTGACAAGTCCGCCACCACTACGCACCAAAATCAATCAATTGCAGCCTTGTGCAACAAAAAGTGATATTTTTTGCTTAAGCATTCTGTCCAAATTTATGATGTCTTAAAACATTTTATGTCTTATTATGCCTGTTAAAATAATTAATAGGCATAAAGGAAAAGTAGAAGATGACCGATGTTTTATGTTAATGACCGAAGGATTTTGCGCTCCAACCATTGATTAATGTTTTCCAACTGAGGTTTTTTGGTATCGGATTGTTTACATTGTTTTAAGGTATTCTCCCTCCACAGTGTTGTTTGTAAATACGGAAATGTCTCAACTGCGCTGAATTTGGCGCTCAATCGCTGCCTTTCATCTAGTGGTGTGTTAAAATCGCAAACCGTTATTATTTCATTTTGACAAATGAAAAAATGATTTTTTTTTTGTATTTACACTGCTTTGGTGAGCATAAGAGGACGATTGAAAAATATTTAGTCCCTAAGACTTGTTTAAGCATGTTTTTGCGATTTCATCCGGAAGAGGCAGTGTCCCTTAAACAATCACCATGACGTCAGTCGCATTGCTCTGTGTCATTTCTTTTAAATGTTTTGGCTCAAGTTAAATTAAAAGCTATCTATCATTTACCTCAGATGACCTCAGGTCAAGGTGACCTCACAGAGGTAACGGAAAAAGTACCAGTTTTATGTCTGAAAATGATACAAAACTGTACCCCCAAGAAAATAAAATATTTACGTTTTCGGTAGCAGACTTGTGATTGCTTCTGATTGAATAAATATTTTTGATTGAATCATTCTTATTTTACGTGAATCATTCATGAATCGATTCACCTCCTCATGAATGATTCAATGAATCATTGATTGAATCATTCATTCAAATAAAATAGGGTGATTGAATCATTAATATCACAATTAATCATTCTTTTTTGGGGACAGCAGAAACTATATACAAGTCTAATACACCTTTTTCCACTCGCACTTGACCATTCAGCATAACGGTTTGAACGGCAATTTCAACAATCATCATTCGACAAAACAGATCGGCTGCTGGTGCCCGAATTTAACAGATGAGCAAAACCATTTGAACACTAGTTAGATTACTCCTACTGCAAAACTGTTTGATAATCCAACATGATTTCGACTATGGTCGAAAAATTTAGTCACTTCGCTATTATACGAGTATAACTTTTGCGCGATGACGGAAATAGATAGGCGATACAAATATCTGTTCGTCGGTCTGCATAAATTTCGCTGCGATTCATTTTACCCAATGCCGATCTGTTTTGGAGATTATTGAAAATTTGGCTCAATGACGAGCTGTAATGGAATGCCGACTAAAAGTTATGGCGAATAGTGAATGTTTATGGTGAAACGACAAGAAGTGACTCTATATGCTGAGTGTTTGAAATAGTTTTGCTCATTGGTCAAATGCGATTGCAAAAAGGTGTAATAGGGAATCAAACTGAGTGAACACATGTCAAGATCACTTTCAGCACCTTCATTTGGTCTGTAAACACCCTCATTCCGAATATATGCACTGTTTATTTGCACTTACGCATGCTTAATTTTTGTCGAATCATCAGGATCATTAATTGAATGAATCATTCCATGATTGATTCACGTAAGCCTGTTGAATCACTGTGAATCATTCATCGGTGGTAATGTTGATGATTTGAATCATACTGAATCATTCATTTTTGCCGGTGAATCATGATTGAATCATTCATTAAAATTTGAATCAATCACAGGTAGAGATGTAAACTTCTCGAATATCAGCATTCCGCATTGACTTATAATGGGCGAGCGTTTTACCCCGCATATGGGGTAAAAATAGGGAAAATATTATCTTACAATAGTGACTGTAACGTAAGTCAAACGTTATATCTGTATTAAGTCTGCACGTCTTGTATACTGCACAATGACTAAGAAGCTGCCATCAGCCAACCTGGCCCACAACGACTTCAGTGCCTTCGTACAGAACAAAACCAGGCGCGCACACCGCGTTCTCACTTCCGCTCAGCCATACGGTCCCTGCCATCTATGAGCCGCTGAGCCAAACAGGCAGTCAGAGATCAACTCGGTAGATGGCCGGTGTGCACCACCAAACACGTATCGCAACTGCACCATGCACACCGGCACATCTCCTCTCCCTTTAACCACTTTGTAAAAGGAGAGACACGGATACATACAGCAACGATACAAGATACTGGATACATCTCTTTTTCCCTCGAAGGAACAAGATATGCCTGATGGCCCGATTTTATAGCACGCTAAAATCACATGTCTCCAAGTGACATAACAGTCTTCGGTATGAACACAACACGTAAAGGAACTGCACACAGGTAGATACGAGTCACCAACTCTAACTAACACGCATCAATATGGCCTATCGCGGCACATAGTCGGCCAAGTAGCGCGGTGGCCGGGAAATTCGTACCGAACGGCGGGGCGGTGTAGAAGCCGGTATGGAGCCGGCGTCGGAATCGGCATACTCAGGGATGGGCGGTGATCCAAGGTCTATACACGGGGTATGGTGCCGAGGTGGGGATCGCAGTGCACCCTGCGGGAACTGTGGGTGGGCCGCGACTGCCGGGCACGCCCGTCTGGCCCTGGTGATGTCTCCACTGTTATCGGCCGGGCGGGGGCGAGCCCGTGGCGAAGGCGTGTCCGGTGGGCGGGTCGGTTAGTGCCAGCAGCTGCCGTCTGTTACGGCGGTACAAGACGCCTCCGACAGTACCCATACGACGAGGTCCTGCGATTGAACACATAACAGCCATGCGACCACGTGTGTGGCACTGGAAGCCGCATCTGACTATTGACCAAGAAATAAAAGGCGGTAGTGGGTTTGGCCTTCCGATTGATAGTATGACGCTTGAGCGGGCTTTTGACGCCGCGAGAAGCTCCGGCACAGCAGAGGCAAATCTGAGGACGTGACTCGGACTCGGTAGAGTGCGGGCATGCACGACCACAGTTTTGCGCAGGAGAGACTTCATTCCTCCTCGGAGTATTCCGCCACATCCATCATGCCAGTGGGTGGGTTTTTTTAAAACCGTCGTCGAGAGGCTTTCTGCAGTAGGTTTTCACCGTTTTCTGACAGGCGTTTTAGACTTTTTCGTTTGATTGTGGGTACGGCGTACTAGAAGTCGTTGTGCTGAATGTCGAGTTCAAGCCATAAAGCGCGAAACTTCGTTCACTACCGAATGGGGGGGCCGTTATCAACTAAACAGTGTCTCGGCCAGACCGTGGCGAGCAAAACTGGGCCGTCAAGAACTGAGCATCACGTGAGAAGCTGTAAACCGACTGAGAGGTTCGATCTCAGCGAAATTCGAGAAGTAATCCACCAGCAGAAGGTAGGTGGAACCACGTAACTCAAACAAATCTACCGCTAACTTCTCCCACGGCCGACTCGGGACCTGATGCGGGAGCAGGGGCTCAGGTGCCTGCGCCGGTCGGTATGCCAAACAGATCGGGCACCGAAGAATAGTCTCTCTCAGCATAGTGGACATGCCCACCCAAAAGACGTTTTGGGCGACCAGTCGAAGAATGGGATGCCACACCGATATAGTTTCATCGGAGCCGGGCGATAATAATCTCGCTGTAGAGACGTAGGGATAAAAAGGCACCGTCCCTTATAACAACCCCATCCTGAGCGGCCAGTTCCTCCCGGAAGGGATGGAGGGCTTCAAGCTGAACCGGTAATCGGCGTCTGTGCCTGGCCAGCCCGATCGAAGCTGTCGGATGACCCCGGTCAAGACAGGATCCTCCGCCGTGGCTGTACGGATCACCTCAAGCCGCTGTGGAGACACAGATATGCCATCAACAAGACGTAAGGATGACGTCTCCATCGCGAACGCCGCCTGGGAAGTTTTCAGAGGAGCTCTACTCAGCGCATCTGCGACAGGGACCTGAAGACCCAGGGCGGTAAAAGTTATTTCAACTCATATCGTTGGAAGCTTGAAGGAGCCAATCGCGCTGCAGGCGGCCAGGGGGGCTCACAGGAGGGGCTTTGCCATGATCGAACCAGGGGCTGTGTGATCAGTCTCTACCGTTACGTGTCTACCATATACATAGTGATCGAGTCCCGTGGTCATGGCAAACGCAATCGCCAGAAGCTTCTTTCTCCAGCTGAGAGTATGCCACCTCACAATGACGTGAGGGAGGCGGGAGCAGTTGTGACAGGCCTGCCCTGCTGTATGAGGACAGCACCGAGACCTAATAGCTGGAGCATCACATGAACGGTCGCTTCCGCGCAGGGATTGTAGAATTTAAGGACCGGTGCGGTAGTCAGTAGTCGCTTAACTTCCTCAAACGCACTCTGACAGGTCTGAGACCATGCCCACGCGTTACGATCCTGTGTCAGCGCCCGGAGTGGAGCCAGGATGTTTGACACATTCGGGATATACCGAGACAGGAAGCTCACCATGCCCAGAAATCTTTTCAGACTAGCCACGTCGGTAGGGGCTGGGTATTCCTTTACTGCAGCTACTTTTACAGGATCAGGCTGCATGCTCCTTCTGACGTCAGAACGTGCCCCATCACCTGATCTCAGGGACCTTGTACCGGAACCTTGGCTGGGTTTAGGACCAGGTTCGGGCACGGGCGATCAAGGAACGCCAGCAGGTTTACAGTGATCCGCTCCGCGCTTCGGCCCAGACGTCTCACCCCGTCGCGAAGATGACCACGTCATCTGCGATCACCTCTACCCCGCGGAGGCCCCTGACCAGGTCATTCATGACTTCTCTGCCAGATCTCTGGAGAAGATTTCACCCCGTACGGTAAGGCGGTTCCAGACATAACGCCCGAACGGTGTATGAAAGCAGCACAACCGTGCCGATGTCTCAGACAGGACCGATCTGCCAAAACGCATTTGCCGCATCTAGGACGCTGTAAACTTTCGCGCCAGCTAGGCGCGCAGTAACCTCGTCCACTGTCGGGGTGGGATAGTGTTCGCGTCGCACTGCCTTGTTCAAGTGGCGGGGATCGATACAGAGCCTGATGTCTCCTGATGGCTTATCGACAATGACAGGGTGCGAGACCCACTCGGTTGGTTCAACAATGGGAGACACCACCCCCAGAGCTTCCAGCTCGTCGAGTTTCTGTTTTCAGTTTGTCGCGCGTGTGGTACCCGAACCGGCGGGGAGCGCCACGACCGGTACCGCCGTTGGATCAGTGATAATCTCGTAATTGTCCATGATGAGACCGATTCTGTTTTTATCGAACACGTCTCGATATTCTTTGATGATCCGAGACCGACCGTCAGGGGAAGCGGTTGAGGGAGATGGAGGTGACGACTGCTCGTCAGAGGGAGCCACGGGTTTCACACTGCGATAGACATAGTCTAGCGGGTCACAATCTTTCACATCGATCAGGCCAAGGCGCAGCGAGGTTTTGAAGCTGAGAATCGGAGCTATCGCATTTTTCACAACTTTACATCGCAATACACATGCGCTCCTAGACACAGGGTTGAGCTGCAGGTCGGCTCTGCCATCACTGTATACAAGTACCCCGTCATACATACGCAGAGCCGTAGTACACGGCTTCAGCCGCGCCCCGCTGTCATCTCCAGTGACACGTATATAGTCTGCCCTAGGCAACACATCGCACTCCGCCCCAGAATCAAATCAGAAAATGTCAATGGAGCCCCCCGTGCTGTTATACAAAGTTTGTGAGCCTTACCTTGGGAAGCCCATCATCGCCGCCGACATGATGTCGTGCTGTGTTGCCTCGCCCCAACCGTCATCTGCCGTATCGGGCTGTGGCTGCACGGCGGCCGCCTGGCGCTGGTGGAACCCGCCGCGGCCGGGCGCTGGTTCCCGCGGCTGCCACCGGCCCAGCGGCGGCGCTAGCGACCGGCCGGCGGACGGCGGCTGGCCGCCGGTCCGCGCCGGCTGTCGGTCGGCTGTATCACGGTGGCGACAAACAGGAGTTCCAGCAAAATGGTTGCCGCCTCCGCACGCCAAACACTCTTTTCCCCACGCCGGGCACAACCGTCTGTTCATGACGTGACGGCTTCCGCAAACTTGCACAGGCGAGAGGCGCCGAAGCACAGCACAGCTCTCCTCCGCGGCTGCGTGACGGGTAGCACTGGCCGCCTGGTTCCTCTCCGCCCATCACCTTTACATCATGGCCCGCCGCCTCTTCGGCGAGGGCAATATCCAGCGCTTGAGTGAGCGTAAGGTCCGACTTTTTCAGCAGCGCTTGTTGCACCCGACGTTCTCTCACGCCCATAGCGGAGCGATCTCTGATCATGTTGTCCCCCGATCTGGGAAGTCACAGGTAGCAAGCGGACCTCAGTGCGACACAAACTAGCCGTATTGACTCACCAGGCTGTGGTTACAGACTGTAGAAATGATACCGTGTCAGATGACATTCTGTCGCGGATGCAGAACGAACTTGAACCGTTTCTAGAAGAGCGGCAGACCATGAAGCCTTCTTGCCATCGGTAAATGGCTCGCGACTTCCTGTCTCCTTTCCCGCACAGTTAAAGAAAAAACTGCCACTTGGCCCTTTCGGCGCTTCTCTTGATATTTTCGGACGCCGTGGCATAATAGAGCCCACTCGCGACGCCATTGCGCCACTCGGACGCCAAAGATGGCGACTCAGATGTCCAAGTTCAACAGTGGGGGCGAAATATTCAAAGTTTGGGTTCATAATGATCTGACACCACGTAACGTAAGTCAACGTATATCTGTATTAAGTCTGCACGTCTTGTATACTGCAACAATGACTAAGAATACTGCATCAGCCACACCTGGCCCACACGACCTCAGTGGCTCGTCACAACAAACCCAGCGCGCACACCGCGTATGCCCACTTCCGCTCACAGTCATACGGTCTTGCCATCTATGAGCCGCTGAGCCAAACAGCAGTCAGAGATCACTCGGTAGATGGCCGGTGTGCACCACCCACTGAACTCTATAGAGATGGAAGGCGCATTGGCCGGAATACTTGTCTAATGACGGCGGCCAATGTTGATAATCACAAGAGCAGTCGGCGGCCTGTGTTAAAGGATAGGCGGGCGGGCACCCAGGCTGATATTTACAATATTATTGAGCGAAACATTAGTCGTAGAGCAAATATGACCTAACCGGACAATGTTCCAATTGAATGCAGATGATTCTAGGATTTTTTTTTTTTTTTGCCGCGAAAAAAAAATTTTTCGCCTATAATTATTTTAATTCAATTTGGAACATTGTGGTGGTAGCTCATTTGCCGCTACACTGAGTAGTTCGCTCAATATATGTAAAATGTCAGCCTGGGTGCCCGCCTTGCCTTTATCCTTTAACACAGGCCGCACGACTGCTTCTTGTGAGTATCAACATGGCCGCCGTATTAACAGCTCGGCCAATGGGGTCACAGGGCATAGCTACCCTGTGGCACCACCACACGTATCGCAACTGCACAGTGCACACGGCACAGTGACATATACGCCCAAATATTCCAGAATTAATCAAACTTATCGATGTTTCAACGAGTATCAAAAGTTGGTAGAAGCACTGTCATGTTGGCTAAGCAATAAGCATTTTCCTTTAACCCTATTCTGTGCTGGGAGCAGACTCTGACCTCCCCGGTGGTTTTTCACTTGCCTCTTCGAAACCATTAGGCGTAGTGTCTTGAAAATTTGTGACTGTTCCTAAAATTGAATTACGCGTGCTACGACACAATTTTGAAAACAAAATCGGCACAGCAGAGGCGGTACCAGGCTCTTGTTTTTCAGAGGGTGATACCAATGCGGTTGTGCGAGCGTGNACTGAACGGTCGCTTCCGCGCAGGGATTGTAGAATTTAAGGACCGGTGCGGTAGTCAGTAGTCGCTTAACTTCCTCAAACGCACTCTGACAGGTCTGAGACCATGCCCACGCGTTACGATCCTGTGTCAGCGCCCGGAGTGGAGCCAGGATGTTTGACACATTCGGGATATACCGAGACAGGAAGCTCACCATGCCCAGAAATCTTTTCAGACTAGCCACGTCGGTAGGGGCTGGGTATTCCTTTACTGCAGCTACTTTTACAGATCAGGTCATGCCTCCTTCTGACTCAGTACGTGGCCCATCCACCTGATCTCAGGGAACCTTGTACCGGAACTTGCTGGGTTTAAGGACCAGGTTCCGGCCGGGCCGCGATCAAGGAACGCCAAGCAGGTTACACGTGATCTCGCTCCGCTTCGCGACGTTTGCACCCGTCCGAAGATGACCACGTCATCTGCGACTCACCTCTAACCCCGCGGAGGCCCGACCAGGTCATTCATGACTCTCTGCCAGATCTCTGGAGAAGATTTCACCCCGTACGGTAGGCGGTTCCAGACATAACGCCCGAACGGTGTATGAAAGCAGCACAACCGTGCCGATGTCTCAGACAGACCGATCTGCCAAAACGCATTTGCCGCATCTAGGACGCTGTAAACTTTCGCGCCAGCTAGGCGCGCAGTAACCTCGTCGCACTTCGGGGTGGGATAGTGTTTCGCGTGCACTGCCTTGTTCAAAGTGCGGGATCGTACAGAGCCTGATGTCTCCTGATGGTTATCGACAATTGACAGGGTGCGAGACCCACTCGGTTGGTTCAACCAATGGGAGACAACCCCCCAGAGGCTTCCAGCCTCGTCGAGTTCTGTTCAGTTTGTCCGCGCGTGTGTACCCGACCCGGCGGGGAGCGTCAACGACCGGTACCGCCGTTGGATCAGTGATAATCTCGTAATTGTCCATGATGAGACCGATTCTGTTTTTATCGAACACGTCTCGATATTCTTTGATGATCCGAGACCGACCGTCAGGGGAAGCGGTTGAGGGAGATGGAGGTGACGACTGCTCGTCAGAGGGAGCCACGGGTTTCACACTGCGATAGACATAGTCTAGCGGGTCACAATCTTTCACATCGATCAGGCCAAGGCGCAGCGAGGTTTTGAAGCTGAGAATCGGAGCTATCGCATTTTTCACAACTTTACATCGCAATACACATGCGCTCCCAGACACAGGGTTATGGAGCTGCAGTCGGCTCTGCATCACTTGTATAAAGTCCCCGTCATACAATAGACAGAGCCGTAGTAACACGGCTTCAGCGCGCTCCGCTGTCCATCTCCAGTGAGCACGTATATAGTCTGGCCTGGCAACACATCGCATCCCCCCCAGAATCATCAAAATGTCATGGAGGCCCCCGTTGCTGTATACAAAAGTTTTGTGAGCCTTCACTTGGGAAGCCATCATCGGACGCCGACAATGATGTCGTTGCTGTGTTGTCGCCCCACCGTCATCTGCCGTATGCGGGCTGTGGCTGCCACGGCGGCCGCCTGGCGCTGTTGGAACCCGCCGCGGCCCGGGCGCTGGTTCCCGCGGCTGCCACCGGCCCAGCGGCGGCGCTAGCGACCGGCCGGCGGACGGCGGCTGGCCGCCGGTCCGCGCCGGCTGTCGGTCGGCTGTATCACGGTGGCGACAAACAGGAGTTCCAGCAAAATGGTTGCCGCCTCCGCACGCCAAACACTCTTTTCCCCACGCCGGGCACAACCGTCTGTTCATGACGTGACGCTTCCCGCAAAACTTGCACAGGCGAGAGGCGCCCGATAGCACAGCACAGCTCTCCTCCGCGGCTGCGGTGACGGGTAGCACTGGCCGCTGTTTCCTCTCCGCCGCATCACTTTAAATCATGGCCCGCCGTTCTCTTCCGGCGAGGCATAATCCAGCGCTTGAGTTGAGCGTAGAGGTCCGACTTTTTTCAGGCAGGCTTGTTTGCACCGACGTTCTCTCACGCCCATAGGCGAGGCGATCTCTGATCCATTGTTGTCCCCGTCTGGGAAGTCACAGGTAGCAGCCAGGGACCTCAGTGCGGACACAAACTGCCGTATTGACTCACCAGGCTGCTGGTTGCGACTGTAGAAATGATACCGTTCTAGGATGACATTCTGTCGCGGGATGCAGAACGACTGGAACCGTTCTAGAATGAGCGGCGAGACCAAATGAGGCTTCTTAGCCAGTCGGTAAAAGTGGCTGCAGCGACTTCCTTGTGCTCCTCTTCCCGCGCACAGTTTAAAGAAAACTGCACTTTTGCACTTTCGGCGGCTTCTCTGATATTTCGGGACGCCGTGGCAATAATAAGCCCACTCGCGCGCGCATATGCCGCACTCGGAACGCCAAAGACATTGGCGACTCATGTCAAGTTCACGTGGCGGGGAAAATTCAAGTTAGGGTTCATAATGATCTGACACCATGTAAAGTAAGTCAAACGTTATATCTGTATTAAGTCTGCACGTCTTGTATACTGCACAATGACTAAGATACTGCATCAGCCTACCTGGCCACACGACCTCAGTACTCGTCGAACAAACCAGCGCGCAACCGCGTATGCTCACTTCGCTCACCAGTCATACGGTCCTGCCATCTATGAGCCGCTGAGCAACAGCAAGTCAGAAGATCACTCGGTAGAATGGCCGTGTGCACCACCACACGTATCGGCAACTGCACAGTGCAGCACGGCACAATACTGGCTGCAAAAATAAACGTTTTTTGACGAAAATAATTTTGTTTTTTGCTTTTTCATGTTTCCTCTATTTGGTAGCATTTAAGCAGCAGTAGGGAGTAGGGAGTAGGGAAAAGAGGCACGTTTGACGGCTTTTAATCTGGAACGAATTCACAATTCAACGACGTAGCTTTTACATCGGTGGCGATACACGGCGGATCCAGGGGTTGGCAGGGGACAAAAGCCCCACCCCATTCACGCTCGACAGGGGTGGCAGTATAAATTATCTCGCCCCACAAAATACATGTAAGAAATTCGCTTTAATAAAGGTAAAACACGTAATAATGTTCGGAAACCTAATACCGAGTAAGACTCCACAGCTTTGTATCTAAAATAAAGCAAGTTTTTCGCAGTTAATAGTAAACAAATTACAGGCCATTAGGAGAAAATGTCGCGAAGTAGCCACCATTTGTGACGACAATGTACCGGCGTTCATCTTGTAGGCATTTGAGTGCACTATTCACGGCGAAAAATCGTATTTTGGGTATAGGCAAGTCATACATTTATAAATTTACAGTTTACACTATATATTTTTTACGAATCGACCCTATCAACTATCAAGGACCCGGTGTCCCACAGCGAGCTTAGCCCCCCTCATATTGGGAGGCTGGATCCGCCAGTGAGCAGAGTACGTTGAGTAGAGCTGCTCAGAAAGAAGAACCAACTCCCAAGGGGACTGCGGTCGAAGAGAATGTGAGCGTTCTCAAGGCGTACAGGAGCGTACCAGAGCGCGCGCGCCTCGGTCCATTCGCCCAAAGGTCATTTTACTAGTAAAATAAGTGTAGCCTACAATCCGAGAGTGATAATAGTGTGGTGTTTTTGTGATTTTGGGGGGGGCGCTTTGCCCCTCGCACGCGCGCGCGCGCCGTGACATTGTCAATTCATGACCGCATCGCCCAATATACGCGTGCACCACTTGATATATTGTGTCTATTGATGTAGTTGTATATTGTCTACACTTTGCTCGCCGCGGTATTCAGTTGGCATGCCGGGGGGGGGAGTATAGGTTCGGGTAGAGAAGATATTATCGGTGTTATTGTGTCGCTACGCAAGTTATTTCGCTCAAGGGGGGGGGGGCATGAACCCCGTGGCTCCCCCCACCTTGGCTACGTCCCTGCTGAGAGCTTCAATTGATATATTGATGTATTGGCTCAGTTAATCCTGGCTGCTTTTAATATAAAAGTTGTTTTCACCGCAAAGCGCTAAACACGGATTTGTAAGCCGTTTTTAGCCAGTGGCGTATTTCCAAAAAGTTGTTCCAGTGGCGTATTTCCAAAAAGTTGTTGAGCGGGGGAGGGTAACGGACCGTCAGCGGTCAGCCAAAAGTTGTTGATCGGGGTCGGGGAAGAGGGGAGGGGGGATAGAGCGCATCGTCAACCCGTCTCAGCAACTGTAGGTCCGGCCTACACTGACAAATTACACAGTGATATCCTGACAAACCCAGGGTAACTAGACACCGACAAACCGCCTCGTATCAGCTCCGACGTGCCTTCGTTAAACTGGTAAATCTTCACACCATTTGTTGCTTCATGATCACGCTCACGACTATCCTCGTTCCACCCATAGGTACATCCATGTCACCTTTCGGCTCCAGCAAACGACCAGCCCGACTCGTTACGATGATACTGTGTATTACATATACATTATATGTGGGCGCAGGGCTGACACGACGACACGGCGCGGGTCTCGAGCCCAGGAGACACGCGTGTGTCGAGACGGAGCCCTGCCTGTCACCCCTCCTCCGCCGCGGCTATCACAGACAACACATAGCGCCGGCGCGGTCAGGGGCGGCACGGCGCTCTCAGCTCACCGCGTAGGAATCACATTAGCCGACGGAAGGCCTGATCACACCCACCGCCGCTCTGCAGCACAGAGTGTGACGTCATACATACATACACATACACATACACATACACACACACACACACACACACACATATACACACATACATACATAAATCGACTGGGCGCGCCCGCCTTGCTACGGGGCAGCGCCGACCACCAGAGATCCCGTCTGACATCACTTTCTGACGTCACACCACCGGCCGGTGACGTCACTGAGTGACGCCGTGACACATGTCACCCTCGTCGCGTCACTTTTCAGCGGTGACAGCTCGCTCCATGGAGAAGCGCAGCGGCACGGCGCCCTCGACCCAGTAGCCGGGCCGCTCGATCAGCTGCTCCCAGAGCGCCTTCTCCTGGCCAGCGGCGTCCATCCAGTCAACCGGCTTACCCAGCTGCTTCCCTGAGAACACGACGAACACTGGTGGTAAAACACGCCACAGACGGGGGCCGGCTGAAGCGGAACAGCACACTGATGGTCTCAGCTGGCTCCCGGGGAGCTGCCTTGTGACTCCAGCGGGACACGACCCGTCCTGGAATATCATAGTGACGGTCCGTGACTCCAGTGAGACACGACCCGTCCTGGGATATCATAGTGACGGTCCGTGACTCCAGCGAGACACGAACCCGTCCTGGGATATCATAGTGACGTCTGTGGACTCCAGCGAGGCACACGACCCGTCCTGGGATATTCATAGTGACGATCCGTGACTCCAGTGAAGACACGACCCGTCCTGGGATATCATAGTGACGGTCTGTGACTCCAGCGAGACACGACCCGTCCTGGGATATCATAGTGACGATCCGTGACTCCAGCGAGACACGACCCGTCCTGGGATATCATAGTGACGGTCTGTGACTCCAGCGAGACACGACCCGTTCCTGGGATATCATGAGGTGACGGGTCTGTGACTTCCAGCGAGACACGACCGTCACCTGGGATAGCATAGTGACGGTCTGTGACTCCAGCGAAGGACACACCCGTCCTGGTATATTCATAGTGAACGATCCGATGACTCCAGCGAGACACGACCCCGTCCTGGTATCATAGTGACCGGTCTGTTGACTCCAGCGAAACACGACCCGTCCTGGGATATCATAGTGACGGTCTGTGACTCCAGCGAGACACGACCCGTCCTGGGATATCATAGTGACGGTCCGTGGCGTACCGTTCGCACTGTGACGTCAGCAGAGCGCAGTCAGCTGTCATGGGGGTCCGGTTCCCCACCAAATCACCAGTCCAACCCTCACCCTACGGGAGGGAGGCTGAGAGGCACCTAACCCCCTGAGGTTTTCATAGGATAACTTCTTACACATGCGGCGCATCTTTATTAATTTTGCATTAGCTGAGTTACAATTATACGTATGCTGTCGAAAATTCATTGAAATTAGTCAAGTAGTTTGGGAGATAGTGACGATTTAGTGACGTCATGTCTGTAAAAAAACGACATATGTTTGAAAAATCGTAGATCATAGAGTTTTGTAGCAAATAGTAAACAGAAGAAAAAAAAAACGGAAAAGAGATACAATGATATTCTCTTTAAAATGGTCGTCTGCGAATTTCTAAATTTTCGGTTTTTGATCCCCAAATAGTATTTAAAAAACTAAAAAATCGAAATTTTGAAGATGTTTAACAAAAAAGGGACATATGTGAGAAAACAGATTATAAACAACACCAAAACCCAATTTCAAATCAACAAATATATTTTTGTCTGCGTGATGGTTCCTTTAGTGTAATACAATTATTTCGTCATTTTCAAAATCACTTTTTTTTACTTTTGTTGACCAGATATGAACAAATTAAATACCTTTTATGTATTTCGGAGCCAAAACTAGTCTGGGAACATGCTTTTTTATTTTACATTTATAAATTTCTAGTTTTAAGGTTTTCGGACGATAATCGCTATTCTGGACTCTAGACGTGGTCGAGTCGAGGTCATTCACTTGACCTGGAAGGTCACCCGTTGACCTGAAACCTACAAATTGCATACTATAAGATTCCTCACATGACAGGCAACATGCTGATTCTTTCTGCGTTGCTCTATGCTGCTTGGTGTGGAAGTTAGCAGGGATCCCAAAAAAGTCCCCTTCTTACTATGGGGGAGGGGCTGTCAGGCCCCCGTAGGGCGAAGGTGAAAAAGCCCCCGTAGAGCGAGGGTTAAGGTGCGGTTTCAATGAACTTGAGTCTGAGTCTGAACCAGGCTGTAATTTTCCCTTGTAACAAGAAGAAAGTTCCTGATAGCATATGACCTTTGAGCACTGTCGTTATCCTAATAATATCGAACACGTTGCCGCACGGGTTCATAGCAGGGAACTCGAGAGTTCAGGGGTCACAATGAAAGGTCGTAACGCAGGAGAGCAGGTCACGGCTGAAGTTTTAAAACGTCTAAAATGAGGTAACCACGTACGACACGATTTACCTGGGACGATTTAACCAGGGGGAGGGGTGCGATCACTGAGCAGCGAGTCCGATGGCACACGTAACCTTGCCAGAGTTTATAGAAATATGTACCAGTATACCATACATGTAACTTTGTGTTACAAAGTTAAGCAAAGTTAAAAATAAAAAACTTCGTGAAGAAACTCCCAAACATTTGCCACTAAACTCAACCGACGACCTGGAAGACCGCAATCAGATAGAGCGGGCAGGTATTGCGCAACAAACTTGGTTTATGGTTGGGGGTCCTAACTCCTAACCTCCTCAGAAATCATCCTATCAAAATATTCCGCTTAAATGTATGCAAAGGTAATAAGACATCATCTACAAAGTTGTAGTATGCTCGTCGGAATGTAGTAGCCCGTTCTTAAT
>VOPJ01012274.1:0-98965 GCA_014673585.1 Semibalanus balanoides
ACATGAGCCTTGTCGTTATCAACTCCATTGGTGAAACGGAGTTTCGTCGTTAACGCCATTTTTTGGCGGTAACGCCATTCTTCAACTCCGTTTTTGGAGTTGGTACGTTTGGTGAAACAAGGCCCAGGTATACGGCGACCCTGAGACAGGCCCTGCGGCCACATTCCGCACGTGTCCCGTGCAGTCAGCTGGCGGGGGACCAGCGGGCGCGGGCGCGGGCGCGGGCGCGGGCGCGGCGGCGCGGGCGCGGGCGCGGCTGGCCGCATCTCGGCGGGATCTGACGAGAGACTGGCGGGGTCTGCGGTGCGTTAGATCCACCTGAGCGGCAGATGGGTCCGTCAGCACTCAGCACATGCCAGTCGCCATAGAACACCCCCATGCAATGGCGGTATTTATTTGGTTGTATTTACCTTATTTGGCTGGGGGTTAAATGGTAAAATGAAAATTATCTTCAGTACTTGACTGCCTGTGACTGACTGCTTGGACTGACTGACTGACTGACTGAATGCCTGACTGACTGACTGACCTGACTGACTGACTGCTGCTGCCCTGCCTGCCTGACTGACTGCCAGACTACCGACTGACTAACTGACTGACTACTGGGACTGACTACTGACTGGACTAACTGACTGACTAACTGACTGACTGACTAACTGACTGACTAACTGACTGACTAACTGACTGACTAACTGACTGACTAACTGACTGACTAACTGCCTGACTGCCTGACTGCCTGACTGACTGACTGACTGACTGACTTGACTGACTGACTGACGACTGTGGTTTTCCTGCTGATTTATTGACGCCTAATGGGCCACTGAATGACTTAGCTACAGACCGGTTAAATGGCTGACTCCTAGTAGCACAACACATAACGTTGTCACAACGACATGACAACGTTGAAAACGTCAGGACAACGTTCATACAACGTAGTTACGTCGTGAAAACGTTGTCACAACGTCGTGAATGTAAAGTGTGCTACTAGGGACGGTGAAATATCGACAAATAATGTCAAAGCAAATCAGAACTCAATGTATAAATTAATGACTGAATGACTCAATGGATGACTGAATGAATCAATGAATGACGAAATAAATAAATTAATAACTCTATGAATCAATGATTGACTGAAATAATCAATGACTGACTGACTGAAAGTCTGAATGACTGAATGAAAGTATAAATGGATAACCGGTAAAACGAATGAGCATCGAGAGTGGTGTATAAGTGAAACGTTACTTTCGTTATCAGTGTATTGACCAGCGAACAATAGCGGATCCACAATAAGGTCAACGGGCTCACTCCTACCTGTCGTGAAAAGCAACTGATGGTTATACATTATTTATTTTAGAATAAATCGTCCAACGTGTTCATTATCTATTACAATGCGCTTTGTATGCTAGGCACATTTAAAATAAATATTATTCAGAACATTCTCCATGTGAGATTGAACGCGGTAAAATGGACTAACTAAGCTAAGAAGTGCTCCTGAAATCGAACGCCTTAGTCTGCCTATGTCCGAGAGATCTGATTAGATTCCACTTGATGCCAATACTCACAAAGCCAACTGTGGATCGTTCGCTTATCAAGATTCAGCCCGTCTTACTATTAGCTGTTGCGATAATTTTTGAAATACGGTGAACAGCGGTACATTGACGAATGGTCTGTCCACTTCCTCGACACCGGTGTCACTCAGCTGTCAGTGTCGGCGCTGCACGGCCACGCAGTGAAATCCAATGCAACTATTTATGCCCTAGCACCTGATACCGGGGGCGAGGCCGCGAGGGCTATAGTAATTTCATTGGATTCTACTGCGTGTAGCACCGACAAACGCACCAGTGTTGTCGAGGAAGTGGACAGGGGATTTGTTCTGCACTGTACCTTCTAGAGGTTCAGCAAATCCTAAATCTTTGGTCACAGCCTACTATCATGGCCACGGTGGGAAATCACAGCTTTAGTCACGACGCTGCAATGCTAACCCTATGACGCTAACCTTGCCAGTCACAGTTTCAGTCACGGCCGCGACCAGTTAGTTTTAATCCCAACGCTGGGACGCTGGGACCAAAATTCTGCAACTCTTGTACCTACCTGGGTCCTGGCCCTATGATGCATGAGTGGGGAACGGGAAAACTTGAAACGATGCGGCTACATTGGTATTATAACATGTCCTGGCACTTATACAGGTATCACAACTTCGCGTAACTCGATCTTACCAGCATGACCCGATTTGACCTTTCTGAATTGCTACTAGCAGGGGCATTGACACGCGTAAAACAAAATTGTGCGGCTTTTTGCTCGGGGGGGGGGGACCTAGCATGGGGGCGGCACCTGGATGCAGGGCCGGCACCTGACTGAAGGGCGACACCTGGCTGAAGGGCGACACCTGGCTAAAGGGGCGACATCTTTTAAGGGACAGCACCTGACTTGGTTGGAGTCCGGTCAGTGGCGGCACCTGAGTATGGAACGGCACCTCGTCGAGGGCGGCACCTAGACGGTGGCGGCACATTGGGACGTCCAAACAAGTGGTGCGACTAGTCTGAATGGTCTGTGAGGCGCCGACGCCCCTGGCCACTAGAGCGTCATTTGAACAAGCCTGACCTCAATTAAACTACTTTACTCTCTGCTGAATCTCACTTAACTTATCCTTCAAATCATCCCGTTCCTCTCCCGTATTCGTTATACACCCTGTACATCATGCATACTCAAATGATGTGTCGCGACATCTCGTTCTTTTATATCAGTTCCGGTGACCTGACGTGACCTGTCACTACTTCCGGTGACATGTGGTGATAGTCGTGACCTTCCATGACCTGCCGTGACTTACCATGACCCTCTATGACCTTCTGCGACCTTCTGTGACCTCATGTGACCTCATGTGACCTCATGTGACCTCATGTGACCTCCTTTGACCTGCTGTTGCAGCGGCAGCACATATGAAGGTCACTGGCAGAACGGCCGCCGGCACGGTCTTGGTGTGGAGACCCGGGGCCGCTGGGTGTACCGCGGCGAGTGGACGCAGGGCTTCAAGGGCCGATACGGGGTGCGCCAGTCCACCACATCGTCCGCTAAGTACGAGGGCACCTGGGCCAACGGACTGCAGGATGGCTACGGCTCGGAGACGTACGCAGACTCAGGTGAGGTGACTCGGTGGCGATGTAGCAGTGCAGCAATGTAGCAGTGTAGTAGTGCAGCGGAGGCGGTGAAGCGTACGGCGAGTCGGTCACCTGTGACTGGCTTGTAGCTTGTCCTGCAGGTCACGGCAGGTGCACCGCTTCTCACAGTGTGGCACGTGAAAGTTTGCCTTTACCACAGTGTGGCACATGAAGGTTTGCCTTTACCACAGTGTGGCACACGAAAGTTTGCCTTTACCACAGTGTGGCACATGAAGGTTTGCCTTTACCACAGTGGGGCACGTGAAGGTTTGCCTTTACCACAGTGTGGCACATGAAAGTTTCCCTTTACCACAGTGTGGCACATGAAGGTTTGTTTGCCTTTACCACAGTGTGGCACATGATGGTTTGCTTTTACGATAATGTTCTCTGCTCATATCTCAGGTTTTTTCCGCTCAGAATGTTTTACCTGGACGGGTTATCATAATCAGAGTACTTGGCTACATATATAAGATGTCGACCCTCTGACCTACACATATTATTCCTCAAGACACTTGTACTTGTACTTGTACTTTTACTTGTAGGAGGACATATTATTATAAGGCAAAGCTAGTATAACGAATAAGGTTGAGCATAGAACTGGTGACAGCTGTCACCAGTTCTATTAAGAGCAGGGGACAAAGAATCCGTGTAGAGATTGAACAAAAATGGAGAAAGTATGCCACCATTGTCGTACCCATTAGAAACAATATATAAGTGGTAACGTAAGCTCGATCGCTACAACCAATGGCGGCAATTTTTGATCACCGTGTAAGATAGAAGTCTTGAAGTTCGCGAAAATAATAGAGTCAAAGTAAAGCAAACTTAAATTGGTGTGAGCTTTGAACAGGGGAGGGGGGAAGGGATTGCTGCCACCCAGCAATGGTAGAGTCAAAGGTAAATAGTGCGTGTGTCAGGGATAAAGCATTTGTCGACTCAAACATTCCTGACTTTACCAGGACCTAAACGGAGTTATGTTGCGCTACGGGGAGACATATTTTCTGGTGAAGAATCTTCGCAATTCTCATCTTGTCTATGCAAGATGATGAGTTTGACGATGGTGAATTCGTCAGTCACGAACAGTGGATAGTTGTATGCGTGTATGTACCGTAAAAACACTCTCCGATGCATACAACTGGCTATTCTTAGCGTCGTGTCAGACATGGTAGAGACATGTTGACGACACTCGCTCACATGCGCAGTGCACACTGAGTAGAAAAAAACACATCACACGATCGCGAACAAACACGTGCAGCACATTACATCAGGTAACATGTAAAGGAGCGCCAACTTAACGTTTAGAGGACGATAAAGACATATCACGCTGGACGAGAGGGAGGGTGTTGTAGCGTTGTAGGATGCTACACTGTACCTATACAATTTACAAACGACGTTTGCCGGCTGCAGTTCTCACGCGCGGGAGGGCCAAATCAGCGTCCTGGTGCTTCTGAAAAGCAGTTGAGAATTTCCCGAAAACTGGGAAGCGAGAACCTGTGGTTCCCGGTGCCGCGCATTTTGAAATAAGGTTGAGAGATTGAAGTCTGTACAGCTGCCGGGCGGTGAGCCAGCCCAGTTCATCTCGCACATCCGATATGTGGTTGAGCTTACGTCGGCCAGAGACAGCGTGCAAATACAAATGACTATCTTTTGGAGGCGCTACATATTATTTTCTGACCTGTTGCATAGGAACGTCAAGCAATATCGGACGTGCAAGAGGACCAAGGCGTCGACTTTAACGGTAGAAGTGACCAGAGATCTGATCAGTGATCACGCACGTGAGACAGGCCGATGAGGATACCGTTATATTTTTGACGAGGGCATATACGTGTGAGTCCCACAAGAGGTGTTTGTCGAACAATTCACCAAGATTCCTCACCGTGGGGCTCTCACGCATAATGTTCTTGCGGAACCGAAAAGTGGTGAAGAAGTCAATAGTGGTCACTAGTGCTAACCCGTCCGCTCTGCTGGACGATCTGTGCATACAGACTGCATTTTTTGCGTTTTTTATTCGTCATATTACCGAGGTACTCACACGTCAAGGGATCGTGGTTTGTTTTCAATTCGGTGCAAACGGCTTTATTTTTTTACGTTTACTACTAAACCCCTTCTCCGTGCTATAGATGTCGCTGGTGTGCGCATTAAGCGTCATTGAGATTATATATAGGTGACGCTGGTGTGCACAACCCGTGCCTCGCCGCGCTGGTGGCGTATAGTTCAACTTCCGCCCATCTGAGGGCGGGAGGCTGTATTATCGGTGGAAGTTGTGTCGTGTTATCTTTTTTAAACTCAGTCAGACACTATCTTTACTCGTAGGAGGACGGTTTGATTTTGGGAAATGTAGGGAGCAGAATAATGCACACACGTGTTGTCATACGATCTCCAAAATGATTTCTTAGATACTATTCAATGCTAATGTGTCGAAATTGCATATCATGTCGCAATTATGATACGTATACGGAAAAATTTAGTTGGCAAAACACGGACAGACGGACAGTCAGACTTTCTTTAAATAGTAAATTAGATAACACGACAATTTGGACGGAAATCACTGACAGTGAGCTCTGTTTTCTGGGTATTTGCTTTCAAACCATGTGAATGGAGCCAGGTGTCGAGAGACGATAAACCCCATGGCGGAGGCAGCGATTAACTATGGGAGGGTTTATTGTAAACTTGGGTATCGTCAGCGTACTTCACCACGTGCGCCTGTGGCGCATAGAGGGATATGTCATTGGCAAACATCTGGAATAGGAGTCGACCGAGTGAGGATCCTTGGAAAACATCGATAGGATTTAGTGGAAATCAGGAAAGGTGGCAGTTCCCACGCCCGTCAGCTGTACAAACAGATTAAGTTCATGAAGGCCATGGCCATGAGAGATAAGAGGAAAACCAGGTAGGATCGATAGCATAGGTTTGATAGTTGAAGTGACTTATACTATTTTGATCAATTTGTTATAATGATCGACATATAAATGTGAACGCAGGCTGGCGACAAATAATGTGAGCGTAAATTATGTGAGCGACCTTGAATGTGAACTGAAATAAACATGTCCAACTTATTCAATGCAAATAGCATTATATCTTGCACCTATTTGTAGGTACGTTTCATAAATTTACTGTTCACAACACTCAGAATCACATAATAAAGTATATTTTAGTATGTCTAAACGTAAAGAAACGAAATAAGTTAGTTGAAAGTAGCTAACGTCACCATAATGCACCACCCTAGCCAAGGCAGTTAAAGGGAATATGGCACCATTCAATTAGTTTTTAACTGAGATAGCCATATTGTCGGGTGTACTGAGAAACCTCCAAATCTGAAATTTTTCCTTCCAAAACGACCTTAGTTGCTGAGTTTCATCGCAAAAATCCGTTGGGCATATTTGGGCATATTTTAAAAGGACAAATTTCGTGACGTTTCGCATACGTCATAAGAAGTTACTCCACTGTGACTTTCCACCCCGCACTTCGATTTCCGCTTTTTGAACCGTCCGCCCGCGCCCAGTATTTAAAGTTGCCTTGCGTCCGCCACGTCCGCCAACGGTATCGACTTGGTCAATTTTGGAAATGAATGTATTTTTTTTTGTCAGTTTTCATTGGATTTCAATTTGAAAATAATGCAGACAGTGGTCTTCAAAAGGCCCAACTGTTGATGGGTAGCCCGAACCGGTAGCTGCAATATTCTCCGCAATAGAAGCATATGCAGTACTAACTAATGCATTTCACTCAATGCCAATGGGCAAATTCACTCTGGTGGATATGTTGTAAATAAATATCTTTGTCGATTGTGAACCGATTTCCAATTAAAAATCATCCCTAGATGCTTTGTGAGAAGAAATATGTGATGATGAGTGGCTGGTCAGTGTTCATGCAATACATCAACAAATATGTGACAGATTTTTTGTGTTGAGAAGCTTTAAAGGTTTTCCCAGAATCATTATTGGCCATAACTTTGTGAATTTGCATTGGATTTTCATTGAAAATAATGCAGACCATGGTCTTCAAAAGGCATAACTGTTGATGGGTGTCCCTTACCGGTAGCTGCAATATTCTCCACAATAGAAGCATATGCAGTACAAACTAATTAATTTCATTTAATGGGCAAATCACACAATAGACAAATTCACTCTGGTGTGGATATAGTTTTAAGTAACTATCATTGTCAATTGTAAGTTGATTTCCTGTAAGCAATTACTAAAAGATGCTTAGAATAGACCTTAGTGCAAACATTAACACAATTGTAATCGCGTCCAATATTATTTGCGAGTCGGGAACCAGCGAACGCAGTTGTTTACGTTTTTTACGTAATTGATTCAAGGAGCGACTTTTGCCGTTCGATGCCTCCTTGTGACGTCACAGATCGTTTTGGTGATGCAAGATTGTTGTGACGTCACATGTAAACATATTAATATTTCTCAAATTACAACCAATTCTGACTTTTTTCGCAAAAATAAATGCCAGGACCGTAATCAGGGCGTTCTTCTCCATCATTCTACATACTTTTCCTGTTCCCTTTAATAGCCTTTTCTCGAAGGACTTTATTTACCAAGTATCACGCAATTTTGAACACTCTTCAGATTTCTCTTGCCTATGCATTGACATCTAATGTAAAATAAACTTTCCTCAATAAAAGTTGCTTATTTTTATCATACATATATAAGGAGTATGCAATTCGGCGCCGATTTCAGGTGGTTGGGGGGGGGGGGAAATGGCCGCTTTGCCCCTCCCAACACACTGGATCCGCCAGTACAAACAGTAGCGTATTCTCTCTCTAATCTGGACTGTTATTTGCCGCCCTGCGGCTCTCGGCGGGAATTCATGAGCTGGGGGCCAGCTGTTGGAGCTGTATGTAGGCGCCTACCACCGGTGTTGTACTCTAACCCCTCCCCGCTCCTCCCCTCCCCTGCTCTCCCCATCCCTTCCCTCAGTCAGATCAGAAAACGGTAACTCACCACTGAGATAACTGGGCACCCTGAGACGGCAGCCGCCCACAGTCCTACCTCCCACCTTCCCCGCGGCGGCGGGAGCTGGCTCCGGGTCGGATCGGGGGGGGGGGGCGGCGCGTGGTGTTGGTGGTTTGGGGGGAGGGGGGCTGGACAGTGTCCAGGATGGGGGACGCGGCTGCCGGGAGATGTCATACCCTGCCGGTGCCAGGAGTGGGACCACCAGTGGGACAGACTGTCGCGGTCCTGTTCAGACTGCGGCGCCTTCAACGAGTTCGCACTGGAGCGTCTGGCAGCTGCAGCAAACGCCAGGACAGAATGGTGTACTCTACTGAGTAGCTCTGGCAGATGACACATCCGGATTCCGCAAGGTTCCTATACCATAATAGACCTTGAGTATGGTGCATCGCTCTCACTGTCTTTTAGCGCCGATGGCTCAAGTATTACCAGTTTGATATTACAAGGCTGTAGATTGTTAAGCTTAGTTTAGCTTATTCAGAGTATCATCAACGGACAAGTGGCCCAATTACAGACGAAGTCACTAGGTAAAAACAGACAAGACAACTACGAATGGACAAAGTTAGCAGCAATAACATACCATACACATCATAACACTTTGGTTATCCTACTTGTCGCGCACGTATGTGATCACATGTTTCTTGAAGTACAATGCGCCATGGTTCCACACGTCGATGTCACGGTTGCAGTCCAGAAAGGCGTTGCAAAGTTTCGGTATGCGCCAAAATGAGCTATTTGAAGGTAGAAGCAGGCTTTCTGCATAACTAATGGCACAGCTCTTGTTTCGGCTCTTGACACCCGAACGAGATTCATTCGATGCAGGGGGATTGTATGTCTTTCCAGTCGCAGTTTGAGCTCGGCAGTTTATCTGCCTGGTTTGCTGGAGCTGCATTCTCCTGCCCCGGTGGGAGAATGCCGCAGTTCGTTCTGTCGACGTATGCGAGAAGGATTTAGCACTCATCTGGGGATCTGAACCCCTGAGAAGAGAGAGAGAAGGCGGCAGTTCCCTGAACCTTAAGACTGTGGTATGTGGTAAGGGTGCAGTAGTCCTTCCAACATGAAATAGGGTACATCAGCACCAGAGCTCTGGGCCTCCGACTTCCGAGAGAAGTGTGAATCAGTCATCTGGACTTTACGACTTGTGAGAGGAGGACACAACAGTCTTCTGGGTCACTGGACCTGTGCCACGAGAGGAGACACACCAATCCTCTGAGGACAGCAGACATCTGTCTTCCGTCACTGTCCTCCCCGCCGCTGAGCAGTGTCAGAGGACTGTCCTCCCCGCCGCTGAGGACTGTCAGAGGACTGTTCCTCCCCGCCGCTGAGCATTGTCAGAGGACTGTCCTCCCCGCCGCTGAGCATTGTCAGAGGACTGTCCTCCCCGCCGCCGAGCATTGTCAGAGGACTGTCCTCCCCGCCGCTGAGGACTGTCTGAGAGTTGTCCTCCCCGCCGCTGAGGACTGTCTGAGAGTTGTCCTCCCCGCCCACTGAGGGCTGCGGTGGCTCTCAGTGGGCGATGACCGGCCACAGGGTCGGTACAGGCTCCTCGGTCTGGCAGCAGGACTAGCCAGCTCGTCGAGTTGGCAACAATCGCGCAGCCGGCCGCAGCGGCGGCAGCGGTGCTGGCGGCGGCGGCGGCGGCGGCGGCGGCGGCGGAGGTGGAGGTTTCCGCAGGCCACACGCCAGCTGCTCGGCACACTTAGCTGTATTGTTTTCAGAGCTGAACTCAGGTGCGGCCATCCCATGACTGCGGAACGTCGCACGGCTGTGTATTGTACAATGGGTATTGAAGTACGGTTTCGGAGTGATGCTGTTGGCTTGTGGCTACTCCATCGGGAGTTAGTTGTATAAAGCAACGCCGGATATATGGGTGTTTGTGGTAGTACGGGATTGGGTAGAGTGCATCTTTGTAGCAGTGGTGTTAAGAGTCGTTTTGCAGATATCTATCTTTTGACCTTTGACTTTTGCCTTGGGGCCATGGGCGCTTCAGTGATCTCTAGTTATGAGGAGGAAAGAGAAGATTGGACTTGTTCATAATCCCAACCTTTCAATTTAAACTGACACATTTGTGTATTTTTGAGCCTTGAACCCTTACCAATCTGAATTAGAAAACTCACAGGTGCCCATGAAATACTGCTCATCTGTTTCCTATTGGATAATGGCGCTACAGTTACATATTTGTACAACTGGCGCACTGGTGGATCTAGCCTTTTTTGTTTGTTTTGTTCTTTTTTGTGGGGGGGGGGGAAATCCAGTTGGACTATTCCCAAAGCTTTGAACGGGGGGCGGGGGGGGTGGTTACGGGGCCATCAGCCGTCAGCCAAAGTTGTTGGCGGTATGGGGGGGGGGGGTAGAAGCGCAATCATCAACCCGGCATAAACTATAGATCCGGCCGTTTTTTAGGGGGGCAAAGCATGGTTTCAGGATCTTGGATGGGGGGCATGGCCCTAAATTTCCCCCCAGATCTGTCAATGCCCACCACCTGTAGCTCGTCTTATTTTTATTGGCACAATCAGGGACGTCACCGTCAATTTTTGACTGCGGGTGGGGTGGTCAGCTGAAATGACAAAAATTGCACCCCGATTGTTTTGAGTGTAATTAAGCCTTTGAAACATTTCAAATGTGGATTTTCATGATGGGTGCTTGTTATCTTGCGCCGCGAAGCAGCGCGAAATTTTTACGGGTTTACCTGATAAACCCAAGAAATATAGGCGGTGTACCTTGTAAAGGATAATAAGCTAAACATGACACGCATTCAATTCAGCGTTACGACGAACTGAAAGCGATGACGATGGCTTGGTTATGAAGATGGCCACCGATGTGGCGCCGGGAAGTGGAGTTACATTTTTTATTTTTGGTCGTGAAAACGGAAATTTTTATGTTAAAACCAGACCATGAGTGAAGCCAAGCCTCAGGTAGCCCCTTTTCCTGGTTGCACATCTCGGCATGATAACAAAATTAAATGAAGGTAGCTTTTCATATACATTGGCCTCGGATAGTAAATCACAATGATCGCTGGCAATCAGCGCTCAGTAGTACTAGGTACACATTATAATAATATCTGTATACATATGTACCGACAGGGGCGGATCCAGGGGGGGGGGGCACGGGGCCATGGCCCCACCCCCAAAGGGCCTGAGACTATGATTTGGCCCCCCCAAAAAGGTCGGACAAATGGAAAATTTATCGTAAAAATTGCCTTTGCAGCAGTAAAAATCCAGCTTTTCTCGAGTCAAAACTGGAAAATTTCGCGCCGCTTCGCGGCATGACACAAGTTTTTGGCAATTGCCTAACAAATTTTTGAAAATAGGAAAGCGAATAAGTGTACATTTAAGTGTCCTGGCGAGCTCTCTGGCGGTGATGTACCTTGACCACAGATACCACGGACTTTACTGATTAGACAGATACCACGCCCACAGATTACTGACCACTGACCAACGCCCGGCGCCCTTGCGTGACTGCCCTTCTCCGGACCATGAACGGCGTCCCCCGGCTATTGATTGGCGCCCCACAAAATGTTGAAGGCATCGCACAAGCACGTGCGGAAGAGAGGCGCCCCGCCAAATTTTCGCCAAATATTGGTGGCGCTCCAGTCGATCGGGTGGCACCCTCTAAAGACACTTACTTGGTCCTGTTTGTTAATTTCTGGCAAACGCCACTGATCCAAAGCTCACGGGCCCCCACTTTCAAAATGTGGCGCCCCTGATAACAGTCTGCAATGGTGGCAAGATGGCCTTCTTGAGGCGCAAGATGGTCTTCCCAAGGGCGAATGGTGCTTCTAAGGGTTTGCATAATCGCTCTAAGGGCGTAATAATACCTCCGAGGGCGGCAAAGTGTCTTATGATGCCGACAAAGACGTCTTTCCTGATGGACGGCAAAATACTTTTCGAGGGGCAGCATGATGCCCTACCAAGGGTGGCATAATGCATTTTGGGGCGGCTAATGTTTTCCGAGGGCCGGGCAAATAATGTCTTCCAAGGGGCGTAGCCAGATCTGGCCAATGGGGGGCCGACCTGATTTCCAGGGGCCTTGGCGGCTCAAGAGGGCCAAATGGGAGATTAAGGGCCCTACAACGCACATTTTTTGTAGAGGCCGTTGCTTATGTGCAAACAGTCTGTATGACTCAGTTAGCAGACTGTTTTTACAAAAAACACATTTAGCAACGTATCGTGGCGCAGTGAACAGCCTTTGTCTGGCTGGATGGATATACCATTTTTTTCGTCTTTCAGCCGACCCCCTCAATTACTTATCGGTGACGTCCACTGCGAGTTGTATAAATAAACGTGATTATTACTTAGGTGTGTATATGCTACGGAAAGTGGTGTTCTGTGTGTTAATGTGATTTAATGTGATCTTTGTGTGTCTGTTTAATGTAATTTTTTCCCCAATTTTTTTACTTTTTGTTCGAAAAAATGTGTTTTTCCCGAAAAATGTTTTTTTTTCCGAAAATTGATTTTTTTCTCGAAAAAAAGTGTTTTTCCCCATTAAGTTTGATTTCCCCACCTTTTTATCATCTCGAATGCCAAATAAGGTGAGAAGCCCAAATCCGCGGAGAAAAAAAATGGGGTACCTTTCTGCAAAAAAAAAGTTGCCCCCCCAACCGAGCGGCTGGATCCGCCCCTGTGTACCGAACTGTAACACACAACTAGTAGCAGTGTAAATGCAGCAGTAAAGCAGTGTAAATAGTAGAAGTGTAAATGGTTTGAAAGCAGCAAGAGGCAGAACGATTTTTCTACTTATAAATGATCCCTGTGGATCTTGAGGAGCCTGGGGAAGATGGTCCTGGCCTGGTTTCTTCTATAAGCTCTTCAGTCCAGCAAGTTGGGCACCGGTGGAGCAGCTTCGGGGTGCCTACTGCCGAGTGCCGATGTCCGCGTCTTTGCGTGCGCGTCGCTTATTTCGGAACTTGGGAGACTAGCTTAACATGTTATCCGTCTAAAAGTTAATATTTATGAAGAGAGTGGGCCCTGGGGCCAGCCTAAGAGAGCCTCTGCCAGACACTTAATGATATTAATTTGCTCATTTTCCAAATTTATATAAGCAATTGCAAAACTCGTGTCATGCCCCGCGAAGCAACGCGAAATTTGCCAGTGTTACACTGTGGATAGCTGGATTTTGACTGCTGCAAAGACAATTTTTACATTTTTTTTTTTTTTTTTTGGGGGGGGGGGGGTCAAAATGGCAACCCACTAGGCCGAGGGTTAACAAGCTCACTGAGGCCCACAGAACTTCAGAAAGTGACCACGAAAGATTGCAAAAAGATGTATGAGTTTTCAAAGCCAACAACTGCTGTTTAAGGAACTCATGAATGTCTAATTGTAATGGTTAAGTGTCGGGAATCATTCGCCAAGCAGTTATTGATGCATATACTATCTCCTCTTAGAGATATTTATTGGGCACAGCTTTGGTATTAATATAATCTTGTCCCACTCACCCAGATCCACATTCTGTCCCACTCACCCAGATCCACATTCACTCTGCGCTCGACTTTGGGCGATTAGATGCTCAATATTCACCCGTCTCAATTTAAAAGATCTTGTTTTTAATTTACCGCTTCAAAGTTGATACACAAACGCGGTCAATAAAATTGATACATGATGGGCGCAAATTGACCAAAGGTGTCGGCGCGCCCTTAAAAACTAATAAGCAAACAAACAAAGTTGATACATGCGGACATTGCGACAAGTTCTAAAACTACATCTTTGACCCGTCCGGACCCATTAACACGCGCACTGGAGAGGGGTATGCCACAAGCGCGCACTGGAGAGGAGGGGTCACTTTAGTGCTCCCGCTGAGATCTCAGAAAGTATAGGAGCTAGAACATTCAAACGTACATGGTAGGTAGGCACGTAAACGATGCGATTGCGCCCCTGTGAGGCATCTTATCGTAGTTCACCACTCAACAAGCCAGGGCCTCGGGCAAGGAATTATCTAACGGGGGGGGGGGGACAGTTATACAAAATTGCTGCTGAGGCAGAAGGTTAAAGGATTCATCTTTAACATGGAGTTTAGAACTGAGATAGAAGATTTGTAGAGCAGAACGCAAACTGGGTTGTGGTGAAAGAATTACCTCGCTACGCCAAGTAGTTTTGACACAAGACTAGTGCCGTGGGCCACTTGTGGAAGAAGACGGCCACTTCACAACTGTTGCTTACGTTACAAACAGCCTACGTATATATGTCTAAAGGCCGTCATTATTGTGTGCAATAACTTCCATATCCAAGCTATCATATGCATGACGTCATATATTGCCATGAAGTTGTTATGGCCATGCAGGAGAAAAGAGAAACATGTCCATTTTTCGACGCATATCCATATATCTTCCAAACAAATGTCATATTCGTTTTTTTCAGATCAAATTACACCGTATAATTAAAATTTAAGACAATTTTAAAGGCGACCTTTTCCCTTTAAGCGTACCTATAGGTACTGATAAAAAGTGATAACCAGTAAAGCGCCGTAGTTGGCGATGAACGAGCGAGCGCGAAGGAAATGTATGGTGAATTTCAACTAAATCGGGGAAGTAGTTTCTGAGATACAAACAAGGCGCGCACTTGCGCACGTGTAGAGACACCCATCCCTGACTTATGAAAATGTGGAGGCTGAGAGGTCCCTAACAACACACGAAATTTGAACACAATCGGCTCAGCCGTTCCTGAGATATAAAATAGGGGTGTGCACGTACGCATGTGCAGAGTCACCGCACCCCTGACTTGTGGAAAAGCGGCGGTTGAAGGGTCCCAACCACACACCAAATTGGAGCACAATCGGTTCAGCCGTTCCTGAGATAGAGAATAGGGGTGTGCACGTGCTCACGTGCAGCGGCACCCCACCCCTGACTAGTGGAAAAGCGGTGGCTGAGGGGTCCCTAACCAAACACCAAATTCGAGGCGACAATCAGCGCCAGCCGTTGCGATGAGTTTTTGGGACAACACATTTTCAAACACCCTGTCACGCGGCAAAGCACCTACGCGCAGTGGTAGTCACCAACATGAGTCGGCACTGGTAAAAAAACATGGTAGGTTGGATGGGGCTACTCGGCAAAGAAGCCCGCTTGCCAATCGGACGTGTAGTTCCAAAGATATGAGCTTCTCAAAAGCGTCGCCACGGGTCGGGTCGGGTCGCTCATAATCAGATTTTTCCCATATGCCACGTAAAGACGAGCGAGCGCTTCGCGCTCGCTCGTAACAACTAAAACATAAGTGTAAAATGCAAATGAAATAGCAGGTATAATACAAATAAAATAAAGCTGAATAGAATTTATAAATATTAACACGTCCGTCGACGAAGGTCTACGCCAATTTCGAACTGACGCGACGATGGGCGGGTATCCGTCCTCAAGATCTACAAAGCTACGCTAGGAAACTGCAAGCGACGTTTTACTCACTGGCTTTATGTTGAAAGCATGCTTCAGTGACGCTTTTATGTTTTACCAATCATACATACATTTGTATTTTTACCTACGTATTTGCTCCCACTGGGGGGTGCAAATTTGGTCACTGGAGGGGGGCTAGGGATCATTGCCGGTCATTTCCCCTCCCCCAGTTAACTTGTTATAGGAGAAACTATAACAAGCTCTTACTTTTTACGTAGCAAACAAGGCATTGACTATCAAACCGCACGTTTCGCCGTCAAGGCTCCGACGACGACAGGTAGTGGCTCTCAAACTCAGACCGGCTGTCAACCAGTGGCTCTCAAACTCCGCCAGCCACGGCGGCGGCCCGGCGGAGTCTGGGGCCGCGGCAGCACTCACCAGTGGATTGTGGTGGAGAGCGCTCTGGGCAGCTCGGTGGCATGCGGCCGGCTGGCGGCGGGCCAACCGCCGCGGCCTTCCCGGGGCCGGCTGACAGCTCACCGTGCCGCCAGTGCCGCCGCCCAGCCACCCACCGCCCGCCGCCGCCCCCGCCGCCCCACCGCCCACGCCCCACCGCCGCCGTCCCAGCCACCCATCGTCGCCGCCCCACCACCCACCCCCGCCGCCCCCGCCCGCCACCCGCGCCGCCGCCCGCCGCCCGCCGCCCGCACCCGCCGCCCTTCCGCCCGCTCGCCCGGCCGCCCGCCCGCACGCCCGCGCCCCTCACGCCCACCGCCCACCGCCCGCGCCCAGCCCACCCGCCGCCGCCGTCCACCGCCCACCGCCGCCGCCCGCGCCCGTCGCCCGCCCCCGCCGCCCGACCGCCGCCGCCCGCCGCCCGCCGCCCGCGCCCGCCGCCCGCCGCCCGCCGCCCCGCCGCCCGCCGCCCGCCGCCCGCCGCAAACGCGCGCGCCGCCCGCCGCCCGCCGCCCGCCGCCCGCCCGCCCGCCGCCCGCCGCCGCGCCTCAGCGCGCCAACCACTCTGCCTCCTGAGCCAGTCGCCTGCACGGAGGGAGAGTATCACCTCCTGTCATGCTGCGGAGTGTACCCCGCCCACCCCCCGTCGCTACCCGCCCCTCGCGGCCGTCGATGCCGGTTGATCAGTTCGTCACCGGAGCTCCTTTCGTCCGCCTGGCTGACAATGACTGAACACTTAATGACATCGCTGGGCCTGCTGAGACAGCCCAGAGCTCCCCTAGTCCATTAGTGGAGTGTGGGGAAGGACACGACGTGATGTTACTTCCAAAGATGCCCGGAAATTCGGTGAGTAACCTCCAAGATTGCCCGGAAAGGTGTTGGAATACGAACTAACAAAGATGCCCGAAAAGTGGTTATGTAACCTTCAAACGGCCCGGAAAGTGATGGGTATTACGTCTAAAGATGCTTCAGAAAGGATCAATGGCGTGATATGTTACATAAATTAAGACACGCAAAATCAGTTGCTTATGTAGATTTCCGTATTGTTTTTGCGTGGTATTGACATTCCTATATTCATACGTGTTAAAACCCTATTCTAAAGAATAGGGTTTTCCCAATTCTAAAGAATAGGGTTTCGACGTGTTGCCAATTCCTCGGTTATATCAAGGCCGTAAGAAGTAGAATCATCGGGGATTTTGAGACCAATATCTTAACATTAGCGTTGACGTCACTGGACGCTTGTCCGACTCTGGCTGTCGCCGCACGCGGCCGGTGCGGTATGAAGATTTGAACGCGATAGTGCGTCCGAGGGCGTGAACAGTCAATGGCCCCTAGCCAGCACAGAGGGCCCCCAGAAGGTCATAAGGTCCCTGTAAGGTTGAAAAGACCCCTGGGCCTGCAGGGGAGGAGGGTATTGGGCACAATGCCCCTCCGTTTGGCTCAGAGACTCATCTCGGATCTGAAAAGGGCCCATGTGGATTCGTTGGCCCTCGTGTGGCCCTCGTCGGCCTATAACCTCTGCCGTTCTGAAAGGGCCCCTCAGTCGGCTTGACGGCCCTCGGTCGACCTGAGGGGCTCCCGGTCGGCGGGATGAGGGCCTCTGCCGGTCTGAAGGGGGGTCCTCAGTCGTCCTGAAGGCACTCGGTCAACCCAATGAGGGCCCCTCGATCAACTTAAGTGGGCCCCTCAGTCAACCTGAGGGGCCCCTCGGTCGGCAATGAGGGGCCTCGCGGTGCTGAAGAACGGTCCTCAGTCGTCTGAGGGGGGCACTCGGTCGACATGGAAGCCCCCCGGTAGGCATGAGGGGCCCTAGGTCGGTGCTTAAGGTCCCTCTGTCGTCTGAGGGGCCTCTGTTGGTGTGAGAGGCGCCTCTGTCGGTTTAAGGAGGTTCCCTGTCAATCTGATGGGCTTATATTATAGCTCTAATGGTTTATGGACCCTTCGTCGCGAGGAGGCCCTCTGTCCGACTGAGGGGCCCTCAATAGGCCTTTGAGGGGCCCTCGGTCGACCTGAGGGGGACCTCCGTTGGTATGATAACCCCTCTGCTGATCTGAAAAGGGGCCCCATCGGCTTGAGGGCCCTCGTTCGACCTGAGTCCTACTCGTCGGCATGAGGGACCCTCTGCCGGTCTGAGGGGGCTCCTCATGTTGACCTGAGGTGACTCGGGTTGAACCTTAGGGGCTCCCGTCGACGATTCAGTCCCTCTGTCAGTCTATGGGCCCTCTGTCGGTGAGGCCCTGTGTCTGAGAGCCCTCTGTTGGTCTGAGAGAGAATCCTCTGTCGGTTTGAGACCCCTGTCGCGTTTGAGGGGCTCTCTTGTCAATTGATGGGGTCTTATATAGCCTCTGTTGTTTTTGCATGGTAAACCTATGTCTCCTTAAGGGACCATCATGTGGTTGAGGACCCTCAAAGCGCTGAAAGGGGACCTCGGTCGCATAAGCGGGCCCTCTGTAGGTCTGAGGCACTTATGTGGAAATGAGTCTCTCTTGTGGCCCAGAGGTCCTCCGCCAGCTTAAGGCCCCTTTCTTACCGATGGCGCCCTCTGTTCAGCCGAAGGCCCTCTGTGGGCCTAAGAGCCTCTGGTGACTTATGGGTCCCTCGTCCAGCTGAGAGGCGCCTTTGCGATCCCGCGACTTGGCCCTCTGTCGCCTGTAAGGGGTTCTCTAATAGAGACCTAATAGAGACTTTAAACTCTTATTAAGGACTGTAGGGGCCCTAGTCGCATTGAGGGGCTTTTCTAGTAGCACCGAGGGGCCCTCTGGCCGCCTGATGAGCCCTCGCACCAGCTTTTTCGGTTCAAATATTGCACTCCACCGAGCCGGCGTGCGGAATACACCAGTGGACTCAGAGCTCCAGTGACGTCACGTAAAAGCCGCTCGGGCAGCCTAACAATAGGAATTCCGGGATGACACCCCCCTGGGTTATATTATCCCTTGGTACACTCCTTCCCTGTCTTGGTATACTGTGCCGCGTAACATTCCAGTTCAGCGGCACAGCATACCCTTCCATACGCAGGCGGCTGCGGACTTCCAGAGTGCGCGGTGCGGCAGACATGATTGACAATGCTGTAAGTGTTGCCAAATGCCATGTGTATTGGATATAAGTGTGCTATTAAACTACATCTCACGCAGCAGCAGGTTTGCTGAATGTTTTGGTGGTGGAGGAAGTCTTCTTGTGACATTTTTATATTATGCAGATTAAACGCGTCGCTCATTTTGTATCCCAATTTGAGCTTTCAAAAGTCTGATATTATTACCTACACAAACCCCAGCCGACCCAACGAAACCAGACTCTGCATGCCAAAGAATGTCTACCATCTGTAGGTCTATAAACGACCGAAACGAGTGCGTACAGTGCTGTGATGCTTTTCAACCTCGCCAGCATTTCTCCGAATTTGAGGGACATGCGTTCCTCTATGCGTCGTTGGTGAAAGCGCGCGAGCGTTTAATGACGTCATTTAGATCTAAGAGAATGCGTAAATCCTCCATCCAGCCGGCTTCACCAGAAACCATCTCTCCAGTAGTATGCAATATTGCCGACAAAGCATTCTTTACATTTTATTTAATAACTTGACCCACTGAGATCCAAAGTAGAGCAATGAGAATGTAGTTAACTCTCCCATATTACTTTCACTTGTACTTATTAGATACAGTTCATTTCGATAGGCACAGTGTATCACTCATCTTTTTTGTTGTTGAGAGGGATAACAAGCTACTCGAGTAATGAAATGAAATTTTGTGAAAGGTTACGTCCGACTTGCTTAATTTCTAATACATTTGGTTATCCTATAATTCTGGGTCGGCGATGCGAGGCTTTCCTAGGAGCATGATTTGTATCATGTTAAACTGATGCGCCAAGTAGCGGTGTCGATATTTTTAACGATTGTGGGGACAGGGACGGATCCAAGGGGAGCCCATCAGCGTCATGGCTTTACCGAAACCAACAGAATTGACTGAAATTAAGACATTTTAAACAAATTCTATGTTACTTCTACAAAGGAGTGTTTTTTAATCCACCTTTAATGCAAAAACAGATGACATCTCATGAGTTTCGAACTTCTGTCTGACGGCCCTTAAACTAATGTCTTTGGCCGGTCTGCATCTTCTAGAACGCCCGAGGTCTCTCGAACCCTTATCTACTTAGCAAAACGGCAATGTTAACCCAACATTGACTGGAGGGGGAGGGAGCAAATATCTTCCCCGACGTATTTTCACAACAGCTCAAAAGCCAATTGCGACTTTAACGTGAAACTTTGTGGACCTTCTCCTACATTGAAGTTGCGTTTTCTGTGCGTAAATGAAATAATGTTGTTGATAAAAAATCGATCTATAGCAAATTTAGTGACGTCACTACACACGAGTTTTAACTTCAGTAAAATGAGGTCAGGTGGTAAAATGACTATCACGATCCAACTGTACGTCTAAAACTAGCCATGGAATATAGTTGCATGACTTTCGTATATATTATTTGCGCTTAGTTACCCTTAGTGACCTAACCATGACCTTTGCCAAACTCTCTCTTTTGCTCATGCAAGATGCGTATTGTACCTTCAGGAGCACTTTGGGTGCTAATGGTTGCAATATAAGAATTTGGATGGAAAGTATGGTCCATACACTCAAACGCCTCAATTTTGAACTCTGACCTGCCGGCTGATCGTGACCTGATATTTCACCACAATAAACAACATTGAGCATGTTTTTTATTTCGTAATTGAGATCTTTGAATGCCTTCTTGCTCGGCTTGCTGCGCTTATTGGTTCAAAAGGTAAACCGGGACCGATATGCCCCCAGTCAATGGTGTTCGAATTTTACGCCATTGCTTGGCAATACCACTGCTGCGATATTGCCAGCATTTCATGCGGGGGCAAACGTAATTCTCCATATTGCTAGGGTCGTTTGAACACGTTCAAAGATTCTTTTGAAACATAAAAAACGGTCTCGCGGAGTGCCGTCATTTTCATGTCTACCGGGCATCGTATTTTTTGTTCTTTGCGCACGTTTTACAGCCGTTACCGTTGAAGCTAGACGGAAAGGGGAAGTAATACGGACACCCCTCTATAAAAAACTACTATATGTAGATACGACACGCAAAACAATGTCCTACGATTATATTTACATCCAGGACCTGCAATGTCCGTTTCTGACACCGTCACTCTACTGTCGAAAAACTCCGGTCATAACTCATGTTTATGGGTACGAGGGAAAATTTCATGCGCATCACGCAGCACTGATACTATTTATATGCCCATTACCCAAACTCAAATCGGCGATAAAATACGGCTTCCAAATCAATGCCTCCAGATCGAAAGGGAAAGAAACAACTAAGAACTTAACATAGGAGAGAAGCATTGCTTCGCCGATATCCCCCCCCCCCCGGTTTCGTCGTACGACGTGAGAAAGGTGATTTTAGGCAGGATGCAGTTCGTAGAACCAAATAATTTATCCAAAGTGTTGTTTTCTATGATCACTGCGAATAAGACCTGTATGTTTCAGGTACTCAGAGGCGGATTTATCCATGGGTGGGGTGGGGTGGGGTGGGGAGGGGGAGAATCCAGTGGCATAATTTAAAATTGTTGTTGAGTGAAGGGGGGCAGCAAACCATCAGCCGTCATCGTTAAATTTGTTAATCTGGGGAGGGGGGCAGGCGGGGGAGCGTGTCGTCAGCCCGTCTGCAACTGTACGCAGGGGCGTCGCCGATAATAATTTGTAGTGGGAAATCGGCTGAAATGACAAAAATGATTATACCCATTTTCTGCGTGTATTTAAATCCTTTCAGCACCTTTTTATTATTTTCCTGTTCAAGCAGAGGTACATGTTATTTAGCGCCGCAAAACGACGCGAAGTTTTTAAATGTTTTCCTGATAAACATAAGAAATATAAACGGTGTAGAGAAAAAGGTGGGCCTTGTAGAGGATAAGAAACTAAAATTGTTATTTATTCAATTCAGACTTCAGTGTTACGACGATTAGAAAACGACGATGGGATAGTTTTGACGATGTTCACACACAGATGTGACGCCACGAAGTGGCGTAAAAAGATAGGTCTCGGAAAATGAAATATTGATATTGAAACCAGACCGTAAGTGGTGCCAAGCCTCGGGTTGGCATCACTCACAGTGCATCCTTTTCCTTGTTGCACATCTTGGTATAATCTAAAATATTGGTCCCTGTGGCCAGCAATTACCGCCAGGGAGAGCCTCTGACAGACACTTAATGCAGATCATTTTACCATTTTCCAAATTGGTATAGGCATTTGCGAAACTTATGCCATGCCGCGAAGCGGCGCTAAATTTCCCCTTTTTGACCATTAATGGCTGGATTTTGATGCTGTTAAGACAACTGTTATGATATGTATTTGCAGAGGCCGACCGTTTTTTTTCTTTAGGGGGGATAAATCAAAGTTCATTTTTTTTAGGGAGGGGGGGGGGCATGGAATGGCTCCTTTGATTCCCTAGATCTGCCCCTGCAAGTACCGCCGCCCTTGAGTTATATGAGGCCAGATATAAGGGCGGATCCAGAAAGGCAAAAAGTTGGTTTGGAGAGTAAATCTAAAAAAGTATCGCACATATATAGTAAGTTCACCGGATTTCACCTCTTTATAAAAGAATAGAGATGATTTAAAGCCAACGTTTCTTAGTAAAAACTGCTTATATTTTCGTTTGAAATTGGAAACGTGTCAATTTGTTTGCCGATTTCAGGCGGTGTGAGAGGCTTGGCCGCTTTGCCTCCTCTTGGATTCGCCAGCGGGCAAAACATTAGAGACCGACGGTGAGCAATGTTCACCCTCGGTTCCTAATGTTTTGTTTTGTTTTGTTAGGGTGTCCCAAAAAAACAACTTTTTGTCCGTGCAAGCTGTCCACCCAAAACGGGGTGCTCCTTTACACAAAGAATATGCTGACTAAGTTTTGTCCCCTCCTTGAACTTTTGTCCCCCCGAGCCTTCACAATATCCGTGACCCCTTACGAATGATCAAAAATCAAATTAGTCTACAGACCTCGCATGCTCATTTAAAGTCTTTGTTAATTATAATACACATGTGAAAAGCAAAAACGCTCTAAAGTTATTAGCTTATTTTTTTATACGATTCATAAACCTCTACTCGAACCCACTTTTAGTGTATAGTACACTAAAGCTTGTTTTGTAGAGTATGACTCATTAAAACAAAATTATAAGACATGACTGATTTGCTTTTCCCGGTGTATTTCTAATTAACAAGAGCTTTCAAAGGAGCACCATGCCGAGCGTCTGTACGACTAAATTTGATTATTGACCATTCGTATAGGTGGTCACTATCGTGAAGTCGCGGGCCACAAGTTTAAAGGAGGGGACAAACTTGGTCAGCATATTCTTTCGTAAGGAGCACCCCGTTTTGGGTGGACAGCTTGCACGGACAAAAAGTTGTTTTTTGGGACACCCTAGTGAGCATTGGGGAGAGAAGGCGAGGTTACCATTGGGGGGAAACTCAACATCGGGGCGGGGGGAGAGAGGGCCTCCCCAAAGGTATATAAATCGACACCCATGGCGCCAGGTAGCATGTTAACATCACCGGTAGTGTGCGTTTGTTGTTTACCATTAGGCTTGCATGATAAATAATGCTCTGGTTAGGTATTTTAGTAACTATGTAATACTAAAACTTGCTTTCATTGACTTCGCAAATATTTGACAATCTACAGAACGAATTTGTTTCCGTCTTTTGTGTCGGAGTTGGAAGGTTGGGTCGAAAGTCACATGGTAAACATGTGAATTATTTACTACATAGTGGCGAACGTACACTGCTGAAGTGGCGGGAAAAAAGGTTATATACATTATTTACATTATTTTGATTGGTCAACGCGCAATTGATGAGTGAAAATCCGTTTAACGATAGCAACAGAGCGCACCACGGATCCTTAAAGTATGTAATCTACGTAAATAATTAAACGGATTCACCTAGATAGCGACAACTTGCCAGCGGCACCCCACCAGATACCGCAATGCAAAACTTAAGTCAGCGGAAGCGGGGAACCACACAAAGCGGCCATGCAGCCGTCTGGAAGGCCCGCGGAAAGTAACCCACAAGCTCTCCCCGGCCGGGGCGGTAACCCTCAGGCCTCCCCGGAGCCGGGACGGCTCTGACGATGTCATTGGCTCTGTCCCGGCTTGGCCAGACGGGCTGCACGAAAAAATAACAAGTGGAGAAAATGTGTGTATGTAAGTGTATGATGTTTATGTTTTTTTGTGTGTGTTTATAAATATATATGTACTTTCAAAAAAATTCATACGGATTACGGCGAGATCTCCGGCGCTCCTTCCCTGTCTTGGTATACTGTGCCGCGTAACATTCCAGTTCAGCGGCACAGCATACCCTTCCACACGCAGGCGGCTGCGGCCCTGCCCTGGAGCGCACCACCCGACGCTTCCGTGTGGCGTGTTGCGAGTCACAGCGGCCAGCGCTATCATCAGACCTCAGATCTCCCTACATGAGTCACAGTCTCACGTTCCTCGTGTCCTGTGATCTAACCCTCCTCTCCCCCCGACAGGCACGTACCAGGGCCAGTGGCAGCGCGGCTCGCGGCACGGGTACGGCGTGCGAACCTCGGCGGCCTTCGGCACCGCCTCCACCTCCAAGAGCGGCAAGGCGCACCACCAGTCGGCGTCCTCGCTGCGATCCGACCCACAGGGTGACCCGACGGCTGAGAGGGACCGGCGGGTGAACGAGACCCGAGGGGGGTTCGTACTCCAGGTCAACTCGGAGGAGCCGCCCCCGCGCCGCGGCTCTATGGTGGAGAAGCCGACCACGCTGCGGCAGAATATCCTCCAGGTAGGGAGGAACAGCCGCTCACTGACTTAACATCACTGAGGCTCGAAATCAGGCCATAGTGTTGTTATATGTGTTCAAGTTACTACTTATTATTTTATTGTGTTTATATTTTATTACCGTTTTAAATTTAGTCAGATTCGTTAAATGTCACACGTTTTCAAGATCATGCCCTGGGATAAGCAGAGCTTGTTGCACGGATCGTGACCACACTACCATATCACGTACTTCCTAGTCGCCAGCACACTTACGTCATCAAAGTTTGTCGTGGCCAAACATTCCTGGACACGGAACTCTCAGCCCGTTGACGTCACCTAACCTTGGTCACGGCAACTGTTATTAGGCCGTTCCAATCTGTCTGTAAACCCAGTGCCCAGTCCAAACCCAGTCAGTTGTTTTGTCGCAGGGCATGAGTCTGTAACTCTGTCGTTTTGTCGCAGGACATGTTTTGTAGCTCTCTGTCGTTTTGTCGCAGGACATGCGTCTGTAACTGTCGTTTTGTCGCAGGACATGCGTCTGTAACTCTGTCGTTTTGTCGCAGGACATGCGTCTGTCACTCTGACGTTTTGTCGCAGGACATGCGTCTGTCACTCTGACGTTTTGTCGCAGGACATGCGTCTGTCACTCAGTCGTTTTATCGCAGGACATGCGTCTGTCACTCTGTCGTTTTATCGCAGGACATGCGTCTGTCACTCTGTCGTTTTGTCGTCAGGGTCTGCGGCTGCGGAAGCAGCGCAGCACCGGAGAGCTGGAGAAGCGGCACACTGGCGGAGGCAGCGTGCGATCCACCCACAGCGCCTCCTCGTGGCAGTCGAGTGACTCCACCAAGTCGCACGTGTTCAACGGCAGCTACCACACCGAGTCCAACGCCAGCTTCGTCGTCGAGGTGGGTGCAGGGGACACACGAGTCGTTGAAGTGTGTGGAAAGGAAGAGAGGGACGACTATCGTCGGGAACATGAGTAGTGAAAACGGATAGGATGCAACGAATATTTTACGAACATAGTTCAGTGGCTCATACATACATAGTACTAGAAGGTAAAATTGTGCAAGTTTGCACTTGAGTCAGTCCAAGTGTTTTCCACAATGACTAAAAATTTACGAACATTTTGATTTAACTGCTGGAACCACAATGCATTGCTCCTATATTTCACTGGAAATTACCCCTGGGTTATGAGCTCATTCAATGACTGCAACCTTCAGGTCCGGTGTCATAGCCCACTTAGCAACACTTGTAGCCCACCATCGCCGACTGTCGCTCAGTGCTTGTCGGACGGTCTGTTTGACGCGCAAACGCACGCACGCACACACACCAAACACACACAGACCGGCAATCAGTGTAATCGGCGGGCAGCACGTGTTTGCCAGGGACGGAGGGAGGGCAGCACATGTTTGCCGGGGACGGAGGGACGGCTAACTGCGAGCTGATAGCGCTCTCCGTGCCTGCACCTGTGTTCTGGAGACACAAGTGTCGTCCTACCCCCGCGTATAAACTGACCAGTGGGGTCGCGAGGCGGCGGCAGCGCAAACAGAACAACCAGTATACGGAAGACTGCGTCAAGGGTGGGGATGCATGTGTGCCAGTGTGGCCAATGCCACGCCAGCAATGCATTGTTTGCAATGCAAATACATTGGAGCATCTTGTCAGGCCATGCAAAATAGCACAAATAGCACTAAAATACGCCAACTTTGGAAGCGACTATCAATTCATGGTTGGAGCTGATATTTGCCATCGAATTTCTCCCGACATTGCTTGATGGTAGTTACTTTGTTACTGGTAGTAGATGGTAGTTACTTACTTTATATTACTTTGCTCTGCAATACCTCACTGGGATGCTTGTTAGCAGTGCCAGTTCAGATACCCATATCGAATAGATTCGTATCCGCTGTTGCATTGCCTCGTTAAGTTGACTGAATGCATTTAATTTGAAAACTTAACTTACCCGTTAGTTCAAGAACGTTCAACGAACTTTGTCTAAGCCAACGACTCACACAGATACTGGCCTAAGCACATGATTACTAGCGAAACGTAATGTGTTAAAATATGACGGCATATAACCTGACAAGGTTATCGTGATCCAAGGCTACTAGCGATATCCAGGCTACTAGACCATCGATAATGATTATGAAAGTGCGGAAAAGCGGATGATGCATATAGACAAGGATTTATTGTAATGATGAAGAATGGTCACATACGAACTTAAGGTTTTATTATTGTTAACCATCTCTAAATTTCATAGTTATTGTTGGTGGAAATGCACCTTATGCAACTTCAGAGCCAAGTTCTGCTCGAAGCGATTGCTTCTTCACCTGCAAACATGCAGTCACATACACTTTGACTTTTGGAGCTATAATATTTATATATTGCACGGAGATATAGGTCAGAGGAGTATGACGGTTTCTCCACAAGTCCCTCCGCCCATATAACCTAATATTGGCAGAGAACTTAAATGATTTACTGAGCACATCACCCCGGTTCTTCAACAAATCGCATGATATCCACTCTACCTACACCCAGACCAAGCATATGACCATACTGATCCTGACCCCCTGTTGCCGCAGGACGAGCAAATGGACAGCAACGTCACCGAAACGTACATGGGCGAGTGGAAGAACGACCGGCGGGTCGGCTACGGCGTGTGCGAGCGCTCCGACGGCCTCAAGTACGAGGGCGAGTGGTACAACAACAAGAAGTACGGCTACGGCGTCACCACCCTCAAGGACGGCACGCGGGAGGAGGGCAAGTACAAAAACAACGTGCTGGTGACGTCACACAAGAAGAAGCACCTGCTGCTGATGCGTTCGGCCAAGTTCCGAGAGCGGATCGAGGCGGCAGTGAGTGCCGCCAGCCGGGGCTCCAAGATCGCCCTGCAGAAGGCTGACATAGCCATCAGCAGGTCAGTCAGGGGTGTTAGACGCAGCTTCCAGGGGCGGGGGCGGTCAGAAACGGGGTAGTAAGAGACGGGGATGTCATATGTACGCATCTGTCAGGGAGGGGATTGTCAGATACATCTGTCAGACCGTCAGAGCAGGCGCGTATCCAGGATTTCGGTCAGGGGCGCCATACAAAAAGCTGCGCCCTCCGAGCGCGCCTAACGGGCACGCCATAGGCGAGACCCAGCTCAGGGGGAGGGGGACCCATGCGCCCCTGGACCCGCGCCTGCAGAGCGCTGTTCAAAGTAGTTCTGGCCCTCACACCGGCCTTCCTCGTCTGCCTCCCTGCGATGACGTGTTTGCTGTCATGGCCTGCCCCTCTGCCCGCCACCGCGCCGCCCGGCAGACGGGGCGGGACTGTGTGGACCTCTTGTTGTATTGTGTTCCTGTCTTAACTAGTATGCTCAGCTGTAAGAGCTTTTAGATACACCTAGCGGGAATATCAGACCCGGCTGCCATGTAGTGATCTGCTACACACACCACAACTACCGTAAGCCCAGTGTGGAACGGTTCCATGATTCCATCTCGTTTCTCCCAGCCTCCTCATCTCATGCCAACCCCGCCGGCTGTTACCGGTATTACCGCTAACACAAGCAGTAAGCACCTTCATTCCACTTGACGCGCCGCTCAGTTTCTCTGTCTGTGTGTCTGTCTGTGTGTATGTCTTCATGTTCTGTCTTCTTGTCCGCAGGACGGCCACGGCCCGCGGCAAGGCAGAACAGGCGGACGTGGCCGGACAGCACGCACGTGAGGACTCGACAATCGCACGGCTGCACGCCAAACAGTTCGCTCCGGACTTCCTGCAGCCAGGCGAGTCTGTGGGGGAACAGGGACGGCACCGGAAGCCGACGATATCCGGTGCATTTCGGCACTTCCGATGCGGAAGACGTGGCAATGCTTTGGGGTCCGGAATCTCTCAGAGATTAGGGTTTCCCGATTATTAGACATGTTTTGAGTGGGATTCGGGGTCATTACTGGACACTGTGGTAGGGGTCAGGGCCACCACACGACTCGTGGTGTTGGGGATCACGATCCCGTGCTGGTGCGGGTCAGGGGCACGTGTTTCCTGGAATCGGGGGCATTGGTTGGCTGGGATCAGGGTCCAGGGACACGTGTTGCCTGGGATCAGGGATATGTATTGGCGGGATCAGGAACACGTGATGACTAGGATCAGGGACACGTGTTGGCTGAGATACGAGACACTTGTTGGCTGTGATCAAGGAAACCTGGAAACGTGTTGGCTGATATAAAGAGCACGTGTTGTATGGGATGTGGGACACATGTTGGCTGGGATCAGGGACACGTGTTGGCGGAGACCAGGGACACGTGTTGGTTGGGATCAGGGACATGTGTTGGCGGGGATCAGGGACATGTGTTGGCTGGGATCAGGGGCACGTGTTGGCTGAGATACGGGACATGTGCTGGCTGGGATCAATACCACGTGTTGGCTGGGATCAGGGCCACGTGTTGGCGGGGATCAGGGACACGTGTTGGTGGGGATCAGGGGCACGTGTTGGCTGGGATCAGGGACACGTGTTGGCTGGGATCAATACCACGTGTTGGCTGGGATCAGGGACACGTGTTGGTTGGGATCAGGGACACGTGTTGGCGGGGATCAGGGACACGTGTTGGTTGGGATCAGGGACACGTGTTGGCTGGGATCAGGGACACGTGTTGGCTGGGATCAGGGACACGTGTTGGTGGGGATCAGGGACACGTGTTGGTTGGGATCAGGGACACGTGTTGGCTAGGATCAAGGCCACGTGTTGGCGGGGATCAGGGACACGTGTTGGCTGGGATCAGGGACACGTGTTGGCTGGGATCAGGGACACGTGTTGGTTGGGATCAGGGACACGTGCTGGCTGGGATCAGGATCTCGGACAGTCGAGACTCTGATTATTTCCAGCCTGGCGCGTTGCCAACACCACCGGCGGGCAATTGGCCTGGGGCTCGACACGGTTCGCCAGCGAGCCGACCCCACCCCCTCACTCCTGGAGGAGAAGTGGGTTCGGCGGGTTCGTACCAGTGTCTCGCATCCGTGTCCAGTACGCGTGTCTTGTAGAATCATAATGTCAACATTTTATTTTAGTTTTGTTTGGATCTAGGTATCTCAGTGTTTTGGTTTGTCATCATCAATTTGGAAGCTTTGCTGATAGATTAAGTGTTAGTGTCACTAATAACTACCTTACTCTCAGACATCGAAACTCTGATGCTTCTAGTGATAACTGATACTGTTCTGCGTGAATATACCCTCTTTGACCCTCTGGCGTGATCTTCTTCGTTTCTAACAGCATGACCGTCTGGGCGTTTGGTGTGACCCTTTCTGACGTTCCCGTCCTCCTGACAGGATCTGATGGGTATCGGAGTCGCGCGGACGCCACCCGGCTGGGCCACACCGATCTGAACGTGCCTCAGATCCGCACCGAGAGTCCTCCCCCGCCACCACCCAACGGCCTGCCGCCCGGCCTGGACGGCCCCGTGCCGACAACCGCGTACTCCGCCGCACCCGCCGCCGCTCACTCCAGACGGGAATCTATCCCGAACCGGCGCACCAGCGTCACCAGCACCGCCACTGCCACCGCCGGCTCACCAGTGGCCGATGACCGCGTCAGCATCGACTACTTCCCGGCGGCGCTGCAGCGGCGGACCAGTAGTGGCACGGCTGAGCCCGGCAGGAGACAGAGGAGGCCGTCCGGCGCTGCTGAGCCGGGCCGTGGCTCGCGGCGGCCCTCCCACGCCAGCGTACGGGCCGGCACTCCAGCCATGAACGACCAGTTCGACCACTACCGACGCGCGCCGAGCAGAGACGGATCGGTGGAGCCCGGCAGTCGCTCTGCGTCCCGGAGTCGCCGCATGCCGCTGCCGGCGGACATGCCGTCCCCGGGCGGCAGCGCAGTGCGCAGTCCTCAGCCGGCGGTGGGCACACCGGAGCCCGGAGGCTGGGGGGCGGCGGACGTGGTGGAGAGGCCGAGGTTCTTCATCCCGGAGACGCCGGAGCAGGCGGCGGAGATGGCGCAGCAGATGGCGCCCGCGGGAGTCGGCATGAAGAGGACAGAGAGCATGTTCATGCCCGGACCGCAGGGCCGCCGCGGCGGACTGGTGAGTAGGACGCGTTCAGCTCCTCACATCCCCTCGAGAGGAGGTGAGCTTCTCACCTCCTTTCAACAAGAGAATAGAATGTGGGTGATAGGCGCGTGACCCGCTTTTTTACCGACAGTGACTTTAGTAGCATCCTGGGAAAACGTGAGGTACAATTTAACATTTATTATTTCTTTGCTGTTTTATAATTGCTTGCGGTAGGTACTAAGCAATTACAGGCTAATTCGCTCATGTGTCTCATATAGCAACAATGGATATTAATGTTTATTTGCATCAGCGACAGGCATTGCCTGAGACTACAGTGCCGTCGAAAACTTGACGTTCCTGAATGCAAATATTCAAGAGCTTTTCTCCCGTAGAAGAGTGACTTTAACTTTACAATCCCGTCTGGTAAGACGGCATCTCATATCGAAGCCTGTCGATCCCATGTATATTAAGAGCCACTCAAGTGCCAGCTGGAAGCTCCTGTACAACGGAGTAGTTTGCATAGGAACAGTATGGACTGGAGCAGTATGGAGCGGAGTAGTGGTATGTAACAGTCAGAGGCGTAACTTTTTGAAAATAATCGGGGTTGCAGTTAGTACCACACTTAGCTCATTGATGCATTCGATGGATTTGTACCACATCTCGTCATAGGCGTAGTGTTAAATTCACAAATTATTGTGGTTGTAGCTACAACCACCCTTTGCATTAAAGTTACACCCATGGTAACAGTATGGACTATGGACCGATGGAGTAGAGAAGTATATGAGCTGCATATAGCAGTCCGGCCCGTGTCAGCAGTATAGCCGTGTCGGCTGTCAGGAGCCTGAGTCAGCCTCTGTCAGGCCTCAGTGCCGAGCTTGACGGTCCGTCGGAGGAGTATAGGAGCTGTATGTAAGCAGTCCGGCCCGTGTCAGCAGTCAGACGCCCTGAGTCAAGCCTCTGGGGTCAGCCGCCCTCAGTGCCGAGCTCGACGGTCCCGTCGAGGAGTATAGAGCATGTATGTAGCAGATCCAGCCGTGTGGCTGTCAGAGCTGAGTCAGCCCTGTCAGGCCTCAGTGCGGAGCTCGACGGTCCGTCGGAGAGTAATAGAGCTGTATGTAGGCTGGGATTCCCCCCCCGTAGTGCCACAGCCGCGTGTCGAGGCTGTCAGGAGCCTTTTGATCTAGCATCTGTCAGGCTCAGTGCCGAGCTCGACGGTCCGTCGGAGGAGTATAGGAGCTGTATGTAGCAGTCCAGCCCGTGTCAGCAGTCAGGAGCTTGAGTCAGCCTCTGTCAGGCCTCAGTGGCGAGCTCGACGGTCCGTCGGAGGAGCGCTGCCGGTCGTAACCAGGTTACCAGGCGTAACCAGGCGGCGGCTGCAAGGTCCCTCGGGAGTCGACCAGCACCGGCCCGCTGAGAAATCAGTCCAGAGAGCTGTACCCGGAACAGAGAGGAGAGCTGTACTCGGAACAGAGAGGAGAGCTGTACCCGGAACAGAGAGGAGAGCTGTACCCGGAACAGAGAGGAGAGCTGTACCCGGAACAGAGAAGAGAGCTGTACCCGGAACAGAGAGGAGAACTGTACCCGGAACAGAGAGGAGAGCTGTACCCGGAACAGAGAGGAGAGCTGTACCCGGAACAGAGAGGAAGAGCTGTACCCGGAACAGAGAGGAGAGCTGTAGCCCAGACAGAGAGGAGACTCGTAACCCAGAACAGAGAGGAGAGCTTACCGGAACAGAGAGGAGAGGCTGTACCCCGGAACAGAGAGGAGAGCAGTACCCAGAGCAGAGAGGAGAAGCTGTACTCGGAAACAGAGAGGAGAGCTGCACCCGGAACAGAGAGGAAGCTGTAACCCGAACAGAGAGGAGAGCTGTAACCCGGACAGAGAGGAAGAGGCTGTACGCACGGACAGAGAGGAGAGCTGCACCCGAACAGAGAGGAGAGCCTGTACCCGGAACAGAGAGGAGAGCCTTACCCGGAACAGAGAGGAGAGCTGTACCTGGATACAGAGAGGAGAGCTGTACCCGGGAACAGAGAGAGAAGCTGTAGCCCAGAACAGAGAGAAGAGCTTGTACCCGGACAGAGAGGAGAGCTGTACCAGAACAGAGAGGAGAGCTGTACCCGAACAGAGAGGACGAGCTGTACCTAAGAAACAAGAGAGGAGAGCTGTACCCGGAACGAGAGGAAAGAGCTGTACCCGGAACAAGAGAGGAGAGCTGTACCCGGAACAGAGAGGAGAGGCTGTACCCGAGAACAGAGAGGAGAGCTGTAACCTGGAAACGAGAGGAGAGCTAGTACCCGGAACAGAGAGGAGAGACGTGTACCGGACAGAAAGAGGAGGCTGTACGCCCGGAAGCAAGAAAGGAGAGCTGTACTCCGAAAGCAGAGAGGAGAGCTGCACCACCGGAACAGAGGGAGAGCTGTAACCCGGAACAGAGAGCGAGAGCTGAATACCCGGAACAGAGAGGAGAGCTGTACCTGGAACAGAGAGGAGAGCTGTACCCGGAACAGAGAGGAGAGGCTGTACCCAGAACAGAGAGGAGAGCTGTACCTACAGAAACAGAGAGGAGAGCTGTACCCGGAACAGAGAGGAAGAGCTGTACGCCAGAACAGAGAGGAGAAGCTGTACCCGGAACAGAGAGGAGAGCTGTACCCAGAACAGAGAAGGAGAGCTGGATACCCGGAACAGAGAGGAGAGCTGTACTGGACGAGAGGAGAGCTGTACCCGGAACAGAGAGATAGAGCTGTACCCGGAAAAACAGAAGAGGAAAAGCTGTACCGGAACAGAGAGGAGAGGCTGTACCCGGAACAGAGAGGAGAGCTGTACCCGGAACAGAGAGGAGAGCTGTACCCGGAACAGAGAGGAGAGCTTTACCCGGAACAGAGAGGAGAGCTGCATCTACTGCACTGACAGGCAGCTCTGCAGCGACTGACTCGCCGAGCTCCGGCGAGTCAGAGTCAGAGTCAGCTCAGATCAGATCAGATCAGATCAGATCAGATCAGATCAGATCAGATCAGATCAGATCAGATCAGATCAGATCAAGATCAGATCAGATCAAATCTACTTTGGCTCAGATTAGCTCAGCTCAGCCTAAAGATAGCTCAGTTCAGCTCAGCTCAATTCAGGTCAGGCTCAGCTCAGCTCAGCTCAGCTCAGCTCAGCTCAGCTCAGCTCAGCTCAGCTCAGCTCAGCTCAGATCAGATCAGATCAGATAAGCTCAGATCAGATCAGATAAGCTCAGATAAGCTCAGATAAGCTCAGATAAGCTCAGATAAGCTCAGTTCAGCTCGGTTCAGCTCAGTTCAGCTCAGCTAAGCGATAGCAGTGGGCTGAGACGCATAGCTGAACGGTCAGCGCAAGATTCCAGCTCAGTAAAGTTGCAACATTTTTTTATGATTTGATATATTATACTAATATAACTTGTAAGCCATTGGAACATTCACTGCGGATCACTTAAAATCTCTCCTGCTATTTGCTCTAATCGGGTACATTTTTTCACACCACATACTACATAGTTAACACGAGTACAAGGGCTATACGATATACGAGTTAGGCCTCGCAGATCTTCACCCCAGAACGATGCTCAAGCGATGCATCATGCATTCATCGATGTAAGCAAATATTGTAACGGTTTTTGCGCTCGCCTCCCCGTTCGCTTCTCCTTGAAGTCTTCACTAACGTTTTCGTTATCTCCCTGCGTCTGCAGCCGTCTCTGACGGCCACCACGCTGCAGCGGAAGAAGTCGATGCCGGACGCGGCGACGCTGCCAGTGAAGGCGCGCGTCATGCCGCGAGAGGAGGCCAACTTCCTGGCCGCCAGCCAGCGCGACTTCCTGCGCCATCAGGCCGAGGAGACGGCCATGTACCGGGCCAACCCGCTGCTCTACGTCTACAATCCGAAAGTCAAGGTCGGTGTTCCCGTCTGGAGGGGAGGGGGAGGGCTGTCTGGGGGGGGGGGATGGATTGGGTTTGGCTCAAGGTCTCGATGTAGCGTTTTTGGTGTTCGTGATTTGGGCTAGGCAAGTAGGTAAGGCATAATAATCAGTGACAAAAAAAAACCTATTGAGCCGAAAGGTGGGTGGGTGTTCGTGATTTGGTCCGCATTATTTTCCCGTGGCGACACGGAGGTGTATTTGTGTATTTTCATGTTAGCGTCGGGACTCAGGAGTCACTTGGCTTACATTTGAAAGGAAGATGATAGGAGAAAAGTATACAAACAGTAATTTACTCGACAGTTACTCCTATGCAAAGTGATACAAACTTACAATATTCACAAATAAGATAGCTTTTGTCACTCGAGCTTGACGGCCTTCCTTCCAGGGAACCTCATTATGTTGTCTGTCTCCGAGCTAACCTATGTGTTGCCTGTTGTGTTTGTCCGTTGGCAGGACTGGTTCTCCCGGCAGCGGCTGGTCATCGCCGTGGTCATCATCAACATCTCACTGGCCATCCTGTTTCTGAAGCTCTTGACATAGCGGTGGCCTTACAAACAGTGCGCGAGCGCCATCTGTGTTCGTTGAAGCGCCATCTGAGGCCGTCACTGGCCGAAACGGAGCGCACGTCTGCAACCTAGTGACCAATCGGTGCCTTGCCCGCTGCGCGCGAGAAGCGCGACCTCGACAGGGTCGCCGCCACCGAATGCTGCGGTCATCAGAGGAAGCGACAACCGAATGCGAGATATTTTTCACGGAGCTCTGACGGAGCCCCGGCCCTGTGCCTTGAACTCGTTTTTAATCGGCAGAGTGGTGCTGATAGTGGGCGCAATGGCGGCTATTCCCCATCGTGTTGTTACCGAATCAAACGCTGTCAGGCCGTTGTGAGCGACAGTTCATTTTCTGCAGATTGTCTTTGCCGGAAGTGGCGTGGTTCCCCTGCTCTCAGTCCTTTAAGGGAACGGACCTGTCTGACGCAAAACGCGCATTTTATCGCTAAAGTTTTCTTTCTTTTGCTTGACTTTTTCAACGGTATCCAGGTGTCCCAATGTGTTTGCCCCGCTGGAACGTGTAACGGCTTCAGCTGCGTGTGACGGTGGGCTGAGAGGGAGATAGAGTGTTGGAGCGTGTTGTGGAGAGAGCAGCGGTGGCGGTGTTGTCGCGGCGACGTCTAATTGCCGACTGCCGTGTGCGCCGCGCCGTCGCCGTCCGTTCTACCCGCTCAGTTCTGCCCGCGCCCCGCGCGCCGTGGGCCGCGTGCTCCAGGGGAGGGAGGGGTGAGACACAGCTAGACTGGCTGCTGTGCTGATGCCTTCGTAGCGGAGGTCCTGGTGTCCGGCTATGTCCGCCATTGTCCAGTGTACAGACGCAGCCCTGTCGTCCCCGATAGATTGAGAGAACTGCCATCGCCTGTTAGGATCTTTGCGAAGGTGAAAGTGACAAAATTCGCTACAACATTTCGTTAGCTCCTGACATCATATATAATAGGAACGATATAATTCTTTGGATTAATTCAGAAGCTACTGAAGGTTGGTAGCCTCATGTTCTTTTTGTCATTTTATTCACGCCCGAGCCGCTGCCGGCGGTGTTGGGCCGTATTCCGGCCATCTGGTGGCTCCTATTTTCGAGAGTTCGCACCAGCCGACCGCCGGCGGGCATATTGTCCCCCGACTGACCGATTGACTGCCCAGAGAAGCGATCCTTGCGAAATACAAACCACTGAATTGTGAGTTGTGGCTCTGCCTGTGAGCTCTGCACCGTTGGGGGCTGCCTTGAGATGCATGAAGATTAAGCAGAATAGATAGAGAAGTTCGGAAAATGTGCGTTACGACTCGCCATGCCTGAAGAACGAGAAAACTTGTGGCCAGTGGCGTATTTAAAAATCCGCCAAGGGGGCAAGCCCTCAAGGGGCGCCAAACCCATACATGAGGGCGCCGTCAGCGACAAATGTTGGCTGAGGCCGGGTGGGAGGGAGGGGGGGGGGTAGGCTCCATATTTCCGAGAGCGCTCTCCCAGCTACCAAATACCTCCAATGGCCCCCTCCGAGGCACCTGTGAAGACGCCAACCCACATAGCTCCGAAGGTAACACCTCCGATACAACTTTAAAAGCTTGCCCTCCCCCATGCCTTCAAAGGCGCCCTCCGAGTCCGCTGTACCTCTGAAGGCGCCCTCACAAATATCTCCGAAGGCGTCCTACGATACATCTCCGAGGGCGCCCTCTCAAATAGCTCGAGAGACACCCTCTGTGAGATGTGAGATCAGAGGCGCCCTGCCTCACACTCAGCGAATGACGCCCTTTGGAGGTATGTAGGGAGGGTGCCCTCGGGCCTCGGAGATATGTATCTGAGGGTGCTTTTGGACTATGTGAAAAGGCGCCTTCAGAGGTGAATCGTATCGGTGGGCCTTGAAGGTATGTGGGAAGGCGTCTTCAGAGATGTTTTGGAGGGCGCCTTCATATACCTTCTTTGTATCAGAGAACACCTTCAAAAGTGTATTCGAGGACGCCTTCGAAGGTATGTGTGAGGGCGCCATCGGAGACGTACCGGAGGGCGTCTTTAGAGCCTGCAGAGTGTAGCATTTTGGGAGAGCGTTTTCAAAGGTACATGGGGGGGCGCTTTGGGAAGCATGTAGGAGAGCGCCTTCATATTTGTATCGGATGGATGGCACCCTGTGATGTATATGGAAGGGCGCCTTTGGAGGTATGTTTGAGGGCGCCTTCATAAGTTTATCAAAGGGTGCCTTTGAAAGCATGTTGGAGAGCGTAAGAGATGTATTAGAGGTCGCCTTTGGAGCTATATGGGAGGGCGCCTCTAGATTCTGGAAGCATTTGGGAGGGCGCTTTGAGGGTATGTGGGAGGGCGCCTTCAGGTGTACCGGAGCGCGCCTTACATTCAGTGAAATGCGCTCGTATTCAGCCGGAGCGCGCCTAACATTCAGCGATGGGCGCCTTCGGCGCCCTTCGCTGAATGTGAGGTTCATTTCATGAACCGAAGGCGCCTTCGGTGCATGCGGGCGCCTTTGGTCCATGAGGGCACCTTCGGCGCCCAAGGGGCCCAAGGCGGCGACCGCCCAATCCCCATGGTGCGGTGACCCCCTCAATACGCCCCTGCGTGTGGCACGTCCGCACGTGCATTTTGCATTGTGCAACGTGCGAAAGGGAAAACGTCTGCATATTATAACGGGATTGGCGATAGTTTCCGTCGTATTGTAGGAGAGTGAAATATGGACTCTAAATTTGGTAGCATATTATGCCTTCAGATATGGCGCATCTGAGACAGTTGTAAGTCAAATTGTTTCCTAAATGGAGCACGCATTTGAGAAACGACAAAAAAGTTTTTGGATTTAAGTAGCAATATTATAATAAATTAAGATAGTGTTTATGATAATACAGTAACTTAACGTATTTTAAACTTGCTGCTTTATCAAGTCACTTGTTATCCAGTTTCCTTGAGGATTGTGTCCACGTGAATACACATGTAACCACAAGCCACGACCTCTGCCGCCTTGATCTGCGTGGAGCTGTGGAGCTGAAGACGGTGTTCAAGTTAGGTTTGTTTTAGGTGAACACAGTTCATACCTATTGTATGGAATTGTGTGCGAAAATCGTTATTTGAATGTCTTTTATGATTTTTTAAAAACAAATGTAATGCTGTCACGCGATCTGGAGACTAGCCAGAGTTAGAGTGCTAAGTATCCGTATCATATCCGTAGAAAAACTGAATGCAAGTATAAAAGGTCATAATGGTATCATAGCAAACAAATCTCCATATTAGAAGAGATTATGGCTGACAGCCCTTTATCTAGCAGTGGCTAGACAAAAAAGGACAACCTTTTTGCCTTTCACCTGCGTCAGCATCCTGCATCAGATTGTTATTCAGCAGAACCAAGATCATCCTGAGTGGCTGAGGCCTGGGGCATTGACCCTGGCCACCGGCCAGTGTATGAATTTTGTTGCGTTGTGTCTGTCCTTTGTAATGTTTCCTTTCCATTGAATGTGCTGCAAAGATATGTACTTGAAAAGGAATAAACATTATTAATATTATTATATTGGTCTAGTTAGTTGTTGTTAGGATTATTTACCAGCAATTGACCATTAAGCAGGGTCATTGCCAAAGGGGGCTATGGCTATATTCCTCTCCCCAGCTTTGTAGGAGTGGAGCACAATCCCTATAATTGCTGATATGAACAATAGTCAATATATTACATAGGTATACTATCACAACATCTTGTTTGCAATGTTTTCTCTTAAAAGTAGTTACCTGGGATTTATCTAATGATGTATGTTGGGACTGGGATTTATCTAATGATGTAAATATGGGAAAATATGATGATGGAAATGCATGTTAAATCCTAGAACAGTAGCCTTATTTTGTGATGCTTCATGTTTTCTAAGCTACACTTTTGATATTGGGCAAAGCTTATTTGCCTTGCAGATGGGCTAGCACATTTTCTTCTTACGAAGTAATCATGGCTTGCTTCTAAGTTCTAACAGAGTAATCATGGCTTGCTATAACATATATACTCTACGTATGCTTGTAGGACTTGACAACTTAGCAGTTAGCAGGGCAAAGCATACCTATGCTAATGGGGAATAGATGGTTTTGTATGATGAATAACTAATTAAACTGGTTATTGTCAACATATGCCATTTATACTATATGTGTTTGCTGAATAGAAGGATGCCATTTACAGGATGAATAGAAGGATGTCATGCATTTTTCAATGCTGTATTTGTCAGATAAATGGATAATTATGCATATTTAGTTACCCTTCTGTGATAGTTAGATCTGTATTTGTCTTCTTTTTCTCACAAATGTTCCAATTGCTGAATTGAAATAGGCCTGATGTTTCATGTTTGTTAATGGCAGGTGAACAGGTCTGTGATTCAAAGTAAAGTTAAAGGTAGTCATTTGATCAATCAAGATTTAGAGTCGGTCTCAAGTCATTTTAGTCATAAAGAGTAAAATATAGTGAGAGATAATCCAGTATAACGTGGGCATATGCCAATGGTTTCATATATAATATTGTGTCTCTTCCCTCTTGTCACCAACACCAATATTCACCTTGCCCAAATGCATCATGCTGCTAAAAACCATTGTGTTAAGTTAAAAAGTGAAAATGTATCAAAGGATATTATTAGACAATGAACAGTATTTTTTTTTCCATGCAACATTTGATATAGGGAAGTTTATATAGCTAAATATGTATTTGTTTATTTTGCATTCATTGGGAAAACGCATTTCACACTGTCCCTGTGCTTGCTTATCCATTTCAGTTGCGTGCTTGTCGGGCGATGCTGGCAGAATGAGTGGACTAACGCTGCGTCTGGAGGTGCCATTCGAGTCGGAGAAGCACGCTGAGATCGCCTTCAACGCGCTGCGCGTGGACCGAGAGCCGGCGCGCGCCACCACGCGGCGCCACCTGTCACTCGACACGGGCCGGCTGGTGGCCGAGTTCGAGGCGCCGGACGCCCGCAGTCTCCGCACTGCAGCCAACGCCTTCCTCGATATCATCGTGCTCGTCTCCAAAACGCTGGAGAGGTTCGGCGGCGACCCGCGCGCCGTGGCGTGATCGTCGGGAACTTGTGGTTGCTGAGTGTGGGAGAGATGGCGCTGCGGTCGTCGTGGACAGTGCGGAAATGGGCGACGCGGCTCGGCTGCGGTCGAAGGCTGCTGTTCACGGAAACGGGTGTTTGGGTAAGAACTTGTGGTCTCAACAGTTTAGATACAGATGAGTCATACTGATTCACCGCGTTCCGTCGTGGACTAAACGTGGCAGGGGTGCGATTTCGATTAACATACATAATGCGTTATCCAGAGAAACAGCGTCGTTCACCGGATCGCTTGACTGTATGTTGCACTTATATTTTGTTCATTTGAACTACCTAGAAATAGGCGAACGATCTCTTGGGTAAATCTTGCTATTCCTCAGCCTTTGTATCCTAAAGATCGTTTTCAGTCACCAAACCAACGCCTGTTTTGACACGTCACTGAAGTTATGAAGCAGCAGGAGATGACGTAGGACTGACAGGGTGAACTGCTCGGCTCGGCAGGGGGAGCTGACTGATGCTGAGCGGCTGGCAGCTGAACGCGTGTGGCTGAGGGCGGTCAGCGATCCGTCAGCGGCTCCGCCACCGGCACCCTCTCCGGCCCCCTCACCGGCCCCCTCACCGGCACCGGCACCGGCCCCCTCACCGGCCCCCTCACCGGCACCCTCACCGGCACCCTCACCGGCCCCGGGCCCCGGGCGGCGCCGCCTATGTGCTGGCCATGTTCCCGTACCCGTCCGGACGGCTTCACATGGGCCACGTGCGTGTGTACGCCATCAGCGACGCCGTGGCCCGCTTCCACCGGCTGCTCGGCAAACAGGTGAGACAAGTATGGCCGATTATAGTGTGTTAAGTATGGCTAAGTTGTTGGCAGTTGAGACTGGCGTATTAGAGCGCAAGCATCGCAAACGAACACGACGTGGGCGGCAGATTTTGTACTAAGCTGTGGCGTCTTGCTTATGTTCACTTGGCTATTTGCTATTTTTATATACTAATGTTGATGTTTATTGTTTCTAATGCGGCAAATGTCCGCATAACCCTGAACCCGGACATGATATTTATACTTAATTTGTTAACACCTGTCAAGCTTTGTAGTATTTGCCAGCCTTGTAAGTATCTGCGGACGTCTTGGTGACCAGTTCGTGTCCGTGCCGCCAGGCGGTGCACCCGATGGGCAGTGACTAGTTCGTGTATCTGCCACCAGGTGGTGCACCCGATGGGCTGGGACGCGTTCGGTCTCCCCGCTGAGAACGCTGCCCTGGAGCGCCGCCTGGCGCCCGACCTCTGGACTCGGGAGAACATCGCCCACATGCGGGGTCAGCTGCGCCGCATGGCCTGCTGCTTCGACTGGGAGCGCGAGCTGGCCACCTGTACGACCCAAGTACTACGCTGGACGCAGTGGCGTCCTGCGGCTACACCGCGCCGGACTCGTCTACCGGCGACAGTGCGGCGGAGGATGGCGCCGGAAGAGACGTGTGTGGCGCGGGGAGGGCGAGACGTGCGCGGGAGACGTGTGTGGCGCGGGGAGGCGAGAGTGCGCGGGAGCGAACGTGGCGCAGGGAGCGAGACTGGACGCCAGAAGCGAGACGTGACGCAGGAGGCGAGACGTGACGCAGGGAGGCGAGACGTGACGCAGGAGGCGAGGACGTGAACCAGGGAGCGAGAGACGGTGTTGGGAGGGGTGGCGCTCGACGGAGATGTGATTAGGGTGACATGCTACGGCATGGGCAAAACTGAATGTGCTTCAACTGAATCCTTCAGATGAGGCGTCACGAGTGACATCCATTTCTGTTGACTCCAGGCACTAGGGCTGCAGCTGACGTACTTGTTATATGTGGTTTGGGTCTGGAGATGACTTCTCTGCTGATGTGGTGACCGTGGGTCGTATTGGCGCCGCAGACCACTGGCGTTGTACACTGTACACACCTGATAACCAGATAGTTGATAACGATCTACCTCTGGCTGGCCCCGTCCACCTATAGCCTGAGTCGTGTGCCCCGCTGCCGTGTAAAGGAAGAAACACGTATGTCAATGGCCGAAGACACGTATGGCAATGGCCGAATATCGTGACATACGTTTTTCTTCCTTTGCACGGCAGCCCTGCTCGCCTGTTCCTCTGTGTAACGCCGTTTCAGCGTCCGTCTGTGCCGTTTCAGCGTCCGTCTGTGCCGTTTCAGCGTCCGTCTGTGCCGTTTCAGCGTCCGTCTGTCTCTACGTACGACTGCGCCCCTGTCCACATTGCTCTGTGTGATACGCTGCTGGCTGTGCTCGTCCGTCTGTCTCTGTTAGTGACTGAGGCCCTGCTGACTCTGCCCCTACCCCCGCCCCCTGGTGTTCCCTAGGCGCTGGTGAGCTGAGGCCCTGCTGACTCTGACCCTACCCCCCGCCCCCTGGTGTTCCCCAGGCGCTGGTGAACTGAGGCCCTGCTGACTCTGCCCCCGTCCCCTGGTGTTCCCCAGGCACTGGTGAACTGAGGCCCTGCTGACTCTTGACCCTACCCGCCCCTGATGTTCCCAGGGCTGGTGAACTGGGACCCGGCGGACGGCACGGTACTGGCTGATGAACAGGTGGACCAGCAGGGGCGCTCGTGGCGCAGCGGGGCGCTGGTCGAGCGTCGCCTCCTGCGGCAGTGGTTTGTGCGCACCACGCGCTTCTCGGAGAGACTGCTGCGCAGTCTAGACTCGCCCCAGCTGCGTGATTGGAGAGATGTTACGCAGGTGCAGAAACACTGGATCGGACCCTGTGATGGCTGGAAGTTTGAGCTGCAGGTGAGGGCTGCAGGGGCGATGAGGGGAGGGGGACATCAGGTCACGTCTGGACTTCCTGATAGTTGGGGCGAGAAGCCTCAACATTTCAACAGTGCTATTCTGTCCTGATATCTGCTGTCATAAATGTGTTGCATTTACTCTTGGTTAGAAATTCACTTTGGGAAATTTATGAAAATATCCTGAAATATGTATAGTTTTTGCGTGCAGCAAACTATTCTCAGTTATGCTATTTAATATGTGAAAGTTACATTTTTTTCCATCAGAGTTTCTAAAGGGTTTCCGAAATGTCTGGCACAATGAGAGAGCATAATGCCTGGTGTATAAGAACAGCAGTGCTGAAGGGGCCGGGATGCTGACACTTACCTGTTCTCACGCATCTTCCCCTCCCTGCAGGTGGAGAGCACAGGCGAGCCTGGCTCTGAACCCCACCCGGAACCTCTCCTCCTCTGGACAGCCGAGCCGGCCCGCTTCCCCAGCGCCTTCTTCATCGGTCTGCGGCCGGAGCACCCTCTGGCTCAGCGTCGTGTGTCCGGCGACCCCTCCCGGACCGGCCTGACAGTCCGCTGCCCCGCCACGGGCCGCCGGCTGCCACTGCTCGTCAGCGACAGCCTGCCGTTCCTGGAGGGGGTCGACGCGCTGCTGTGCGGCGAGGAGGATGGTCCAGAGGCAGCCCGGCTGGCGGAGAACCTCAGACAGACTGAGGAGGGGCTAGGAGAGTCACCAGTGGAGACAGGTCCCGCCGAGTCGCTGACGTCAGAGCAGGTGGCGTCTCTCGGCGACGGATACCGCTGCTCGAGTCACCTTCACGACTGGCTGGTGTCGCGGCAGCGGTACTGGGGCACTCCGATCCCGGTGGTGCACTGCGCGGGGTGCGGCGCCGTGCCCCTGCCGGAGAGCCAGCTGCCGGTGGTGCTGCCTCCGCTGCCGGACGCCAGGGTGCCCGGCAGGTCACCGCTGCAGGCGGCGGAGCAGTGGCTGAAGACAGAGTGTCCCAGGTAGGAGAGAGTGTCCCAGGTAGGACAGAGTGTCCCAGGTAGGAGAGAGTGTCCTAGGTAGGACAGAGTGTCCCAGGTAGGAGAGAGTGTCCCAGGTAGGAGAGAGTGTCCCAGGTAGGAGAGAGTGTCCCAGGTAGGAGAGAGTGTCCCAGGTAGGTAGGAACAGGGTGTCCCAGTAGACAGAGTGTCCAGGCAGGAGAGAGGTGTTCCCAGGTAGGACAGGGTGTCCAGTAGGAACATTGAGTGTCCCACGGTTAGGAGAGAGTTCCCAGGTAGGACAGAGTGTCTTCCAGGTAGGACAGAGCGCGGCCTGAGACGAGTTAGGTAGACAGCTGTCCCAGTAGGACCAGAGTTGCCCAGGTAGGAGAGAGCGGTGTCCCAGGCGTAGGAGAGGAGGTGTCCCAGGTCGACAGGCGGCCGAGCAGTGGCTGAAGACAGAGTGTCCCAGGTAGGAGAGAGTGTCCCAGGTAGGAGAGAGTGTCCTAGGTAGGACAGGGTGTCCCAGGTAGGAGAGAGTGTCCCAGGTAGGACAGAGTGTCCCAGGTAGGAGAGAGTGTCCCAGGTAGGAGAGAGTGTCCCAGGTAGGACAGAGTGTCCCAGGTAGGACAGAGTGTCCCAGGTAGAGTCACAGCCGCCTGCTGACACTCGCGGGTCCGACGCGGGTCCGCTCGTACAGCTGACCTCTCCTGCCAACTGGCTTTACTTTAGATTCCCTTTCCCATTTATCTCTTCCCCCAGTTTCCGTTCCTTTTCACTCTTCTCTTACCACGCTCTTACTCTCCATTTATTGTACATGCAACAAAGCTACAGAGCTAATTTATAGCAGTATTGCTATTTTCCATTTTCAAAACTGAGTACTCTTTTTGCTACCGTGTTCCCATATAATCGCCGCCTCTCGCCTCTCATATTTCACGTCTGTTCTTTCACACTGTCTGTAGTACAGGGTGTCATGGCTGACTGCATTGTACACACCTAAGCCTGTTTGCCATCCGTACTGCATCTTAAACACCTAAGCCTGTTTGCTATCCGTAGTCCGTACTGCATCTTAAACACCTAAGCCTGTTTGCTATCACATAACTTTACAGTTGAGGCGCCCTTAAACCCAAATCATCATCATCATCTGTTTGATATCCGTTCATCCTCCCGTCTCAGTCCCTTGGCCTGCGTCCTCCAGCCAGCCGGGGCGATCCTCACCTTGTGTAACAGCGCCCCAATGCATCCTCCGTGCCTTACAGCCAGCCGGGGCGATCTTTACCTTGTGTAACAGCGCCCCAATGCATCCTCCGTGCCGTACAGCTGCGGCGGCCCTGCAGAGCGGGAGACGGACACGATGGACACATTCGTCGACTCGTCCCTGGTACTACCTGCGCTTCCTGGACCCGCACTACACCGAGGGACCCTTCAGGCCGGAGGTGGTCAACTCTCATCTGCCCGTGGACGTCTATGTCGGCGGCAAGGAGCACGGTGAGCGACGGCGGGACGAGGGCAGAGGTGGGGCGAGAGAGGCAGATGTGAGGTGAGGCAGTGGTGGGGCGAGGCAGTGGTGGGACGAGGCAGAGGTGGGGCGAGAGAGGCAGATGTGGGGCGAGAGAGGCAGTGGTGGGGCGAGGCAGATGTGAGGTGAGGCAGTGGTGGGGCGAGACAGGACGCTGCTGGGGCGAGGCAGGACGCTGGTGGGGCGAGACAGGACACTGCTGGGGCGAGACAAGAATATATAAGGGTTGAACTTTGACTGGCTGAAATGTTTTCCTTTCAGTGACAGATGTCAGTGATCAGACGCTGCCCGTGACGTTGATGTGGTTAGCTAGTTAATGGGATGCTCACTAATATAAGATGCATAGTCTATGTGATATTCACAATACAGTTCTTGCATTGAGAGGGATGTAACGATCAACAGAGTTATCTAGTCTGACGCTAATTATGTAATTGCAGTGCGAGCACCTAGTCTGAGGTACCGCAGTGTGAACAAGGTAACACTTCACGTGCAAAATGAGTTCAAAGTGATACAAGATGGTTATGTCTCCGTTCTGTTCCTCTGTGCTGTCTCTGTGACTTCTGACCGCCGCCTCCTCTGCCTCCGCCTGCCCCTTCAGCCGTTCTTCATCTGTACTACGCGCGCTTCATCCACCACTTCCTGCAGTCTGAGGGGCTGGTGTCCAGCGGAGAGCCGTTTGGCCGCCTGCTGGTGCAGGGCCAGGTGATGGGACAGAGCTACCAGGTCACCGAGACGGGACGGTACCTGCCGCCCGACCAGGTCAGGACCACAGGTGAGTCCCCACACACCAGGTGATGGGACAGAGCTACCAGGTCACCGAGGAACGTGGAACGGTACTACGCCGACCAGGTCAGGACCACAGGTGAGTCCCCACACACCAGGTGATGGGACAGAGTTACCAGGTCACCGAGACGGGACGGTACCTACCGCCCGACCAGGTCAGGACCACAGGTGAGTCCCCACACACCAGCCGTGCTAGGACAGAGCTACCGAGGTCACCGACGAACGGGCACGGTACATACCGCCCGAACCAGGTGAGGACCACAGGTGAGTCCCTCACACACGCAGGTGATGGGACAGAGCTACCAGGTCCAGCGAGACGTTGGACGGTACCTGCCGCCCGCCACGCAGGTCAGGACAGTCACAGGTGACGTCCCCCACACACAGGTGATGGGACCAGAGCTACCAGGTCCACCGAGAACGGGCACGGTACCCTGGCCGCCCGGACCCACGGGTCAGGACCACAGGTGAGTCCCCACACACCAGGTGATGGGACAGAGCTACCAGGTCACCGAGACGGGACGGTACCTGCCGCCCGACCAGGTCAGGACTACTGCAGGTGAGTACCTTTGCCCACCACGGGGTACAAAGTTCGCTGGATCTATACAGAGTGAAGACGTGTATCGCTAATCTGGGATAGAGCGATAGAGCCTGTTGCAGTTCGATGGTTAAAAGCCGCCGCATGCGTCACGACAGATTCAGAAGCTGCGAACGCTGCGATCACAGATGTTTTTGGGCGATGCAGACTCTGCGTTCGAGCAGACATGTTGGCCAGCAATGCGTTTTTGGGCCGTGCGTTAATCAGATTTACCCCTGACGTCTGGCGCTGTCCGCTGTGCTGCCAGAGAAGAGATGAGCTTGGCGACTGTCACAGTGTCACTCTCTGAAGACGGCGATGGCTTGTGTCCTGGTCGACTGCGGTATGCTGGGACTCGGCAGCCATGTGGTTCGGGTGTCCGATGTGGCTGCAATCTCCTGTGACCTGACATGACCTGACCTGACCCTCCTATGCCGCAGACTCTGGGGATGTGGTGACTACCGAGGACGGTCTTCCGGTCACTGCTCAGTGGGAGAAGATGTCCAAATCGAAACACAATGGCGTCGACCCGGCTGGGGTGATGGATGAGCTGGGGGCCGACACGATGCGGCTGCTGATGCTGGCCACCGTGGCGCCCACCTCGTCCCGGCACTGGTCCAGAGAATGTGAGTCAAACGTTAACTCCGTAATGTGACACCGTGGCGCCCACCTCGTCCCGGCACTGGTCCAGAGAATGTGAGTCAAACACTAACTCCGTAATGTGCCACCGTGGCGCCCACCTCGTCCCGACACTGGTCCAGAGAATGTGAGTCTAACATTAGCTCCGTAATGTGTTACCGTGGCGCCCACCTCGTCACGGCACTGGTCCAGAGAATGTGAGTCAAACATTAAACCCCTACACCTCCCCACGATGGCGTCGACGCTCTGGTCCACAGACTGTGAGTCGAACATTAGTTCCACTGTCCTGTCTGCTATCTCCTTTCTCCACTCTCGCTTCTGTATCTCCGTGCATTATGCATGTCTCGTCTCTCTGCTTCTCAGTCATCTCCTCTCTCTTCATGCCTGTCTCATCCCTCCTCGATCATCTGGCATATCTTTACCCTCATTGCCTCTCATCACCTATGTGCTCCTGCACTTATATATATCATATAATAAATATATATATATTTATAATTATATATATATAGTATATATATATAGTAATAAAATTTTAATCGCTCCTTGCCCTGAACAGCAATGCGTGTCACGAACTTTATATCGCGGAACTGGCTAGAACTCCAGGATGACTGAAGTTGTAATTTGATAATCGAAATAACGAATGTAACAGAAAACAGGCAAGTTATAATTGCCTTAGAGCTTTGATGCTGAACGGATATTTGAAGTTCAAATTGGATTACCCGGAGAGGATATTCGACGTAGAAGCATCGACTATAAATTTATAATTTAATCTTGCAACCTGAAATTGATGATTATAAAACGTTTTATCGTGATATCATTCTGATAATAAATATGTATTACCACAGTGGCAGTCGTGTTATGACCGAATATGCCATGACTGCGTTCATTTAGGGTTTATACCAGCCATGCTAGTATGATCACAACAGCCAGTACGTCTATGTGCGTCTCTGCAGCGTTCAGTGTTACTAATCCGTGCCTGTGTTTCCCGGCAGCGTTTCCGCCTCTCCTGGCGTGGCAGCGGCGTCTGTGGCTGACAGTGGGCGAGTTCCTGCACTCCGCCCCCGCCGCCGCCGCCGCCGCCGGGCCGCCGGCCAGCGCCCCATCAGAGGCAGAGCTGACGAAGCTGGAGGATGAGATGAGGGAGGAACGGAACATTACAGTCGCATGGTGCAAGCCGCCTCGCACGCCCCACACAACTCCTGACTCACACCAGGAGACAGCAACTATCAGCGTCCCGACTATTATCCAGGCTCCAGGACTCACACCGCTCTTCAGGGTTAGGATTTGGGCTCTCAGGGTTAGTCGGCGCATAACATAGGCTAATATGGGCGCTCAGCGGTAATTAGAGGCTTCTCACAGGGTTAGTTTTTTCGGGCGCTCGGGTAAGTTACCGGGCTCATCAGGGTTTAGTTCGGAGCTCTCGGTAATTAGGGCTCTCAGGGTTAGTTTCGGGCGCTCAGGGTAAGGTTCGGCTTCAGGGTAATGTTAGAGAGACTCTCAGGGTAAGTTAGGGCCCTCAGGGTTAGTTCGGGCTCTCAGGGTTAGTTCGGGCTCTCAGGGTTAGTTCGGGCTCTCAGGGTAAATTCGGGCTCTCAGGGTAAGTTCGGGCTCTCAGGGTTAAGTTCGGGCTCTCAGGGTAAGTCGGAGCGCTCACGGGTAAGTTTAAGGGCTCTCAAGGGTTAGTTTGGGCGCTCAAGAAGGTAAGTCGGGCTCTCTCTCAGGGTAAAGTTTCGGGCCTCTCAGAGGATTAGTTTTCGGGCGCTCAGGGTAAAGTTCGGGCTCATCAGCGGTAAGTATAGGGCTCTCAGGTAAGTTGGATCTCAGGGTTAGTTTCGGCGGCTCAGGGTAATGTAGGGCTCTCAGGGTAGTTCGGGCGTCAGGTTAGTTCGGGCTCTCAGGGTAAGTTCGGGCTCTCTCTCAGGGTAAGTTAAGGGCTCATCAGGAGTTAGTTCGGCGCGCTCAGGGTAAGGTTTCGGTCTCTCAGAGATAAATTAGGCTCTCAAGGGTTAGTTTCGGGATCTCAGGGTAAGTTCGGGGCGCTCAGGGTAAGTTCGGAGCGCTCGAGGTAATTGGCTCGTCAGGTAATTCGTCGTCAGGGTTAGTTTGGGCTCTCAGGGTAAGTTAGGGTCTCAGGTAGTTCGGGCGCTTTCAGGGTTAGTTCGGGCACTCAGGTAAGATCGGGCTCTCGAAGATAGAGCTCTCAGGGTTAGTTGGGCGCTCAGAGGTAAGTATCGGGCTCTCAGTGTAAGTTAGACGGTCATCCAAGGTTGATTCGGAAGCGCTCAGGGGTAAGTATCGGCCCTCAGGGAAGTTAGGGCTACTCAGGGCTTAGTTCGGACGCGCTCAGGGTAAGTTAGGGCTCAATCAGGGTAGTTTCGGGCTCTACAGGGCAAAGCTTAGGGAACCACTCTAAAGATCACGGTTGAAAATAATCAGTAGAAAGCGGTCTGCGACAGATTCACGGTAACGAGATAAATAACCTTTTACTATTTAGTTTGTGAAGTTTATGTCACATTTGAGTAGTACATTTTCGGTAAGGAATACCTAGTATTTAATCTTGGTGTGCTCGTTATTTAAGCCTTAAAATGCTCCTGTCATTCAGGTACTGCCACATAGCAACTACAGTAGTACACAGTCCTAAGTAGTACGCAAGTACTACAGTAATACACGCAAGTAACTACAGTAGTACGAACCAGTACCTACACAGTCTAACACAGTATACCGTACTACACAGTACACACATACACACTACAAAACAGTACTAAACAGTAGTGTTATATGATAGAAAGGATGATACATAAGTGTGTTGGCAAGATGAGTCGCAAGTAGAGCATACAAGCGAATATAGATTCATGAGTGCGCACACAAGTCTTTCACTCTTCACACGTGACATCCTGGTCCTAGAAACTCCTGTTCTTGTAAAACGTCCTCACATAACAGAGGCAGCCGGAACCTGGTACCAAAAGCTTACCCTGTAGGCTCAGAGTAGCCAGCTGCGCCCGTCGGTGCCTGGTCATTCACACAGAAGTCACAATGCCAGGTGCCCTGGCGTCGGAGATGTGGGCCGGGCTCGTGACCGCCGCCCGACACGGACACACTGAACACCGAACGGTTAGCTCCGAGTGGCAGGCTTGTGTTCACGCAGGCGAGGCCTGTGTTCGGAGGCACGAGGCACCGATGTTCGAGGCGAGACCTGTGTTCGAGCCATGACTCGCTGCGTGACGGGTAATGGAACGTGCACAGTCGTCAGTTGCCTTAAAAATCCAAAGTCATTATCATTATCAGCGCTGATAAGCATGATCTAGTAATAAGTAATCTGTGGCTGTCCTGTGGAGGGACTAGTAGACTAGACTGCGGAGACTGTGACTGACTGGTCCTAGCCGCTATGACGTTGACTGACATCATCTTATCTTCGGTGTCCTCAGGAATGTCGGTGCTGCAGCAGCGCTGGCCGTAAGTTGACCAGGAGAAATAGACTGGAGCCAACTGTCGAGAGTGAGATAGTCGAGGTGAAGGTTGGCGGAAAGGAGGGTAGATGGGGTGTACGGTGGACGGAAAGGAGGGTAGAGGGGTGTATTAAAGGTTGGGCGGAGGAGGGTATTTTAGGGCATGTAAGGTTGGCGGAAGGAGGGTAGATGGGGTGGTAAGGTTGGCGGAAGGAGGGTATGGGGTGTAAGGGTTTGCAGGAAGAGGGTAGATGGGATGTAAGGTTGGCGGAAGGAGGGTAGATGGGTGTAGGTTGGCGGAAGGAGGGTAGATGGGGGTAAGGTTGGCAGCGACACGCAGCGATCACAGACATCGGAGTAATCGATAAAGGTTTGGCGGAAGGAGGTAGGTGGGATGTTGCGATTGGGACGGAAGGAGGGTATAATGGGGTGTAAAAGGGTGGCTGAAGGAGCAGTGTCAGGGTGTAGGTTGGCGGAAGGAGGGTAGATGGGGTGTAAGGTTGGCAGATGGAGGGTAGATGGGGTGTAAGGTTGGCGGAAGGAGGGGAGATATACACTCTGTGGCAATAGTGTTTGTTGGTTGAACACTGACCTCAAATAAGACATTTGTCGCCAGCTGGTTAACCTTTGTACATGTTTCGTGCATAGTTCATCACTGCGCATGCGTCACAGCCGTGACGTCACGCAGAAATTACGCTTTATCTGCTGGTTTCTACTTATTGCGGTGCCTCTGGGTGCGGTGTATTTTCGTACCCAACAGATGAGGGTGTATTATGCTGTGAGGATGAGACGGCGTCTTGCTCGCCTTACTCTTGGAACAATATTTCTAACTGGTGTGTTTGTTGTGTTAACTCTCGCCCTGGTGAGCCCCTGATTTCTCTTCTTCTCGGGAATAGCGAGAAAGGAAACGGCGCGCAGCGCCGCCATATTTGGTGCAGCTATTCGGGCATCAATTACCACACTCTTGATTAACTTTTGACCTTATTCACCTCGGGTCAGATCACCAGGTCACGTCAAGTGACCTACCTTCCAAAATGCTTGTGATCGTACAAGCCACAGCCTTTTGCCCGATGGTTTTTGCAAACTTGCGAATTTTCAAGTCAATTTGCTGACTTCCTTTTTATAAGTGAATGGGAAAAATATGCATATGCTTCTATTCAGAATACTTGCAAATTGGATTAGGCGCAATTATTTACATCACGTTATTTGCTTCATTCTTGATAAAACAGGTGAATTTTTTATCAGTGAACTATGCAAGGTCATCTCAGGTTATCTGAGGTCATCAGTAATGTTTTGCTAATAACTCTTGATATAATAAGGATAAAGACGAGCGGATAACACCACTGTGTCTCGTCGAGCCGCGTCGCCTTATATGCATTATGACCTACCTGGGTCACCAAATGACCTTGACCTGAGGTCAAATTTTTGGGTTGACCTAACCAGGTCACCATTAATATTTTTGCAAAGCGCCTCGATTGAAAGAAACACGATGGTGTTCAAATTATTGCTCTGTCTTTACTAAGTAAAAAGTATTTTGATTAAAAAAAAAAAATACCTTTGATGACCTCTGGAATTCTTAACTATGTTATCTGATATGAGTTCTGAGCAAACTGTGGCTATTGCACTTTTTCAAGAGCTTCCGATTGATTTTTTCGTTTGTTTCTGGCTATCATAGTTCCCGAGATATTTGGGGTTGTTCAAAGCGAAGTCCTAAAACTGGAAAATTTGACCCTTTGATGACTTCTGGTGACCTCAATTTTACCTGAGACAAAAATACACGAGGTATCTTCGAATGTTCATGTCCAGAGCTTTCAAACGCCTTTTTGCTGCGTCTTTTTAACCCATTTAGTTTTCTAGTGAGACGGGTGGTCATTTTAACACACCCCCCCACATCATTGCGAAGTCGTCTCAGAGGCCCACCGGGGCGCGGATTTAGCGAATTACCAAAGTCGACCCAAAGTCGGCTCCTTTTTGTGGAGATAAGTGGTGTTCCGTCGGCAGCGATTTTCGTTTGCGTGATGTGCCTGCCGGTGTTGAGTCGCTCTCTCCGTTTACGGTCGCCGCCGGGACAGACTCCTAAACATCAACCTTGCATTCATGGATGTATAAAAGCTGACGATGAGGTCTTCAGGACGATAGTCCTTGAGTACAATTCGCTGAACGATAGGTCAGTCACATTACTGGAGGCTCCCCGCTCCAGTATAAATGATGGAGTAGGCTGCGTTCACCTAGTGTTTACCTAGTATCAGCGATGACGCCATGTTTTGTCTTAAATGCCTTGTTGACTGTCTGTGTGTCTGTATTGCCCGTTACGAACCTGCACCCTCTCCGTCCTCCACTAGCTGAACGGCCAGGAGGCCGCGGTGCTGCCAGTGGCGCGGCGCCAGCTGGACCAGCTGACGCAGGAGGACGCCTGGCGCCTGGCGCAGGCGTCACCCGCCGTGTCGCGCCACACCACTGCCGGCGTCAGCTGCTGTGAGCTGCTCCTGCAGCCGGGGCTGGGCGGGACGCTGAGGGTGAGGACAGAGCAGGCGGCGCCGCCGCCGCCGGACGACCTGGAGAGACTGGAGGTGCTCAGGAAGAGACAGGAGCGGAGACAGGCCAAGAAGGAGAAACGCGACAAGAGGAGGCAGAAGAAGGCGGAGCGGGAGAAGGAGTAGTGATGGCGTGGTGTGTCTGTGGTGCGCTGGCCGAGAGTTTGTGAGGAGTTGGTTAGAGTGTGCGGGTGCCCTGGTAGCTGATGTGATCAGGGTGTTGTGCTGATGTGCTCACGGCTGACTTGTGATGTAGAATATACGGGAGACAGTGTGGCATGGCGTGTTAGTGAAGAGAATGGCTGAACCGGCTACAATGAGGGTCAACTGAAGCACCATTGGACGGAAAAGAGAAGCCTTCTGGAGACGGGGGAGGATCAGTATGAATTCAAAGTGACTACGAGAGGGGGAGGTTCGGTGGTGTGGTGGTGTAGTGGCTAACATTACGGGTTTCTGCTACAGCTGGCCCGGGTTCAATTCCCGGCGGGTTCTCTGAATAGGTATCGTTTGACCTCAGACTATCAGTGAGAACTCGTCTGATCTCTACCTAACCTCAGTCACAGTCGTATACAGGCACAAGTCAGTCACAGTCTCGTACAGACACAATTATGTCACAGTCCCATACAGACACAAGTCTGTCACAGTCCCATACAGACACAAGTCTGTCACAGTCCCATACAGACGCTAGTCAGTCACAGTCCCATACAGACGCTAGTCAGTCACAGTCCCATACAGACGCTAGTCAGTCACAGTCTCATATAAGTATGTCCATTCAGTCACAGTCACATACAGATGAGATAACGGCGCCGCAATCCCGTGCGTCTGTGGCTCAAGTAGCCACTAGCGAAGAGACAGTTGAGTTGAGTATGGTACTGTGACGCTCCTGTGCGTGTGATGTGAGTGATGGCGCTCCTGCCGTTATGGGGGGGGGGGACCATTACTGTGCTCAGGCGAGTTAGCAATGGACATGTGATGAGGAGTTTACAATTTTCCTGTGGGGAATGCTCAGTGCTCACCCTGTTCCAAGGCATAGTGACAGCCGGACAGGTCCCACTTTACACAGATGATCCGTCTGGGTTTCGAACCCCGGTCGCTGTCACAGGAATGTGCCATCCCCGGTCGCTGTCACAGGAGTGTGCCATCCTCGGTCGCTGAACATGATGTCGCAGGCGTATGATCACCCCGCGCTATGCCTGCCCATCCGGCGCGCGCACCGAGACTCTCCACATTTAATGCATATATTATAACAATAACATCTCTCTTCCCTCCATGGCGTCTGGTCTACACATGACTCGCTCCGTGTCCTGTCACCAGCGCCGAAACAGCGCTCCTCAACCTCACGATAGCTGAGGGTGCGAACACACGTGACACTTAACACTGGCGCACGTACAGCACACGGGCGTCAGGCGCTCCCGGGACAGCGACACAGCGACACAGAGACAAAACACTGCCACGCTGGACGCGGATGCGGCGGACGCGGACGGCGGACTGGCGTACAGGAGTCGTGTCGCAGCCGCTCGCCACGCGCACGGCGACGCCACGTCCTCTGGAGGGACGCCCGGGCGGCCGCAGCAAGCCCACATGTAACATGTAGCGGGTAGTGGCGCACAGGAGTGTCTTTGCACTCGGGTAATACTCGTAACACGGACGCGCGCGGGGTATCTACGCTGGGTATAGTCGGCCATCAACCTGAGCTGGGTAGAGCCGATCTCAGTCGGAATATGCCACGGCGGCTGGCTGACTGGCCTTGATTGGCTGACTGGCTGACTGAGTCAGTCTTATCAGTCTCCAGCTCGATCAGTCCTCAGTTTTGTGTCCTCTCTTCTGTCCTCTGTTCTTGGCGTTCTTCCTCTCTATCGCCTGTCCTTCGGCCATGTCCCGCCGTGCTGGCTGTGCTCGGCTGTAGCTGCCGTGCTCAGCCGTCCAGCTGTGCCTCAGTCGTCCAGCCGTACCGGGCGTGCTCAGCCGTACCGGGCGTGCTCAGCCGTACCGGGCGTGCTCGCCCCGCCGTACTGCCCGCACCAGCTGTGCCTCAGTCGTCCAGCCGTACCGGGCGTGCTCAGCCGTACCGGGCGTGCTCGCCCCGCCGTACTCCCGCACCAGCTGTGCTCAGCCGTCGGTCGTCTCTGGCTGAGTACAGCCGGCCAGTTTCTCCAGTTTTGTGCACGTCTCGCCCCGGCAACACGTGCCGGGGGGCCTGTCTCATATGACCTCCGCGACCAGCTCCCTGACGTTGTCGGGCAGGAAGCACTCGTGCAGGTACTGGTCCAGGGTGCGGTACAGGTGCTCCCGTACCCCGTCCAGCTGGTGACCCTCGTCCGGGTACAGCTGTGGGCACAGGCAGACGGGGGTGGTACAATGCTGGTGTGCAATGTGTATGTATTGGATGATAGATAACAGGAGACAGGACTCCTGTTGTCTATGATTGCATATATTACTGGGAGAAGTGAAGATATAACGATGATATGCAGATCGGAGAATACAGGGAGACATTGCATATACGTGGCTGGCGGATATTACACGGGAGATTGATGACGGATGAGTATTCCTGTGAGATTCATGGAGACACAGGAGACACATGGAGACGAGCTGCAGCGGAAGAGATGCAGAATTCTGGTCCCAGCGTCCCAGCGCTGGGACCACACCCGGTCACGGCCGTGACTGAAGCTGTGACTGGCCAGGCCAGCATCATAGGGTTAGCATTGCAGCGCCGTGACTAAAGCTGTGACTTGCCAGCTCATTCCGTGGCCGTGACTAGGCTGTGACCAAATATTTATGATTTTCTGCACCTCTAGAAGAGGTCTTCGAAATGATACGAGGAGGGACGGCAATCCAGTTTGACATATAGGTACAAGCGGTCGGTAGCGGCTGCCACGGGTCAGGTATGGTGACTAGGCCTAGAAGACCACCTCCGACCCTTTACGGCGCTTAAAGCTTTCGACTTTAGTCCAGCAGGTGAAAAGGGATTACGGGATCGGATGGTACGGATCAGTACCCGCATAACAAGCTCTGCTTAGTGAAGAGCGATTGGTGAAGGGCTCCTTTCCCGGAAACTCATCTGAACAAACGATTCAGCCTAAATTTGAATAAATTGATTAAAGTGCAGCCCATAACTGCTGCATCTGCGACATTGGCAATCGAGCGGAATAATTCGCCTGATTGATTGCCGAGCATCAACGCAATTCCTATTTTCGCTGAAGTCTGGATTGGGTCAATAGATCAAATCACACAGATACTGTGAGACTGAGAAGCCTCCTCGGACTACCAATTAGCTTGACATAGTGACAGACAAGCAGTACGGGGAGCTTCCGAGCAAAGAAACGCTCTGAGACAGACTACATCCAGTACACGCTCTGAAATTGCGATTGCATTGCTATAGCTACGTAACATCACTCCTATTGGACAGAGCCGATCAAGTTTACTTATCTGATGCACTTCTGAAAACGAACTTCCGCACACAATATAAGATTGATCAACTTGTTTACCCAGCGTCTCGGAAGAGCCTGCTGCCTGTAGCTTTACACGGAGTGAGTGGAAAGATTCCCTGATGCGTCTGAAATGTGTGAGCATTCACCCTCGCTATGCTTCAAAGTAGATCCCCAGTTCTGATCACCCAGTGTACTGACTGAATAGTGAATATAGTGCTGGGCAGGCACTTACCATTTCACTGCGTACTAACCATCTTGCCGAGTACTGACCATTTGCCGGAAGATGGCTCCGGCCTTCTCCAGCCTCCTGGACAGCAGCAGGGTGTGCTGCACACTGACGCTGGTGTCGGCTGTGCCGTGAACCAGCATCAGCCGGCGTCCGACCAGCGCCGCCGCCCCCGCCCCCGCCCGGCCGCCCAGCTCCGACTCTGAGTAGCCGCGGTGGTTGTGATCGGGCATCCCCAGCCGCCGCTCACTGGCCGCCGACGCTGTGGGAGAGGAGAGTATGGTGTCAGCTCGGCTCGGCCCCAGCCGCCGCTCACTGGCCGCCGACGCTGTGGGAGAGGAGAGTATGGCGTCAGCTCAGCTCAGATCAGATCAGATCAGATCAGATCAGATCAGATCAGCTCGGTTCAGATCGGCTCGGCTCAGATCGGCTCAGATCGGCTCAGATCGGCTCAGATCGGCTCAGATCGGCTCAGATCGGCTCAGCTCAGATCAGATCAGATCAGATCAGATCAGATCAGATCAGATCAGATCAGATCAGATCAGATCAGTCAGATCAGCTTCAATCAGCTCAAGATCAGCTTCAGATGCAGCTCAGCTCAGATTCAGCTAGCTCAGGGCTCAGGCTCAGATCAGCTCAGAATTCAGCTCAGATCAGCTCAGATCGCTCAGCTCAGAATCATAGCCAGCTTCCAGCGTCAGCTCAAGATCAGCTCAGCTCAAGATCAGCTCAGATCCACTCAGATCAGCTCAGATCAGCTCAGTCGCTCAGAATCAGCTCAGATCAGCTCAGATTCAGATCAGATTCCAATTCAAGATCAGCTCGATCAGCTCAGATCAGATCAGATCAGCCTTCCAGATCAGATCAGATCAGCTCAGATCAGATCAGATTTCAGCTCAGATCAGCTCAGAATCAGCTCAAGATCAGCTCAGATCAGCTTCCAGATCAGCTACAGATCAGCTCAGATCAGCTCAGTTCAGCCTCAGATCAGCTCAGATCAGCTCAGATCAGCTCAGATCAGCTCAGATTCAGCTCAGTATCAGCTAAGATCAGCTCAGATCAGCTCGATCGAGCTCAATATCAGCTCAAATCCAGCTCAGATCAGCTCAGATCAGCTCAGATCAGATCAGCTTCAGATCAGCTCAGACCACCTCAGATCAGCTCAGATCAGCTCAGATCAGATCAGATCAGCTTCAGATCAGCTCGAAGCTTCAGATCAGCTCAGATTCAAGCTCAGATCAAGGCTCAGATCAGCTCAGATCAGCTCAGATCAGGCTCAGACAGCTTCAGATCAGCTCCGATCAGCTCAGATCAGCTCAGATCAGCTCAGATCAGCTCAGATCAGGCTGTCAGATCAGCTCAGATCAGCTCGAATCAGTTCAGATCAGCTCAGATCAGCTCAGATCAGCTCAGCTCAGCTCAGCTCAGCTCAGCATCGCTGGCGCTATTGGACAGGTCAGTACGCGTCAGCTCAGCTCAGCAGAGGGTGGTGCGGCGGCAGCAGCCAAGCTCAGCTCAGCACATCTGTAGCTGGGTGACTTAGCTAAACTCAAGTCAGCTCATGGTGGCACAAGTCAGATCGGATCAGGTCACGTAAGGTCAGATGACACGTCATGACACGACGCTGGCTGAGACGGTCAGGCCAGCTGGAGTTCAGTCATCACATCTCACTGACATACAGGAACATAATCCCCCGATATGTGGCGCAAGCATGATAACGTCTGATCGGCGCTACTCTGATGCCGTTACCTACCTATAGCGTCGTGAGGTTCAAGACACGTGCAAACCAGCGCGGCGCCACACTTCATAAACCATTCATGGCGTTAGGAATAATTGAATCTGACATGGCACATCTTGACACCATGGAATGAGCAAAGTTTAGCACAGCCTGAATGTTTGATGAAATGTGGCACCTGATGAGCTGAATTCGATCTAATCGAGAGAAGGGTAAAGGTCAATACAGAGCACAGGTCACCCTTCGGAGGAGGATTATAGAGGAGTGGAGGCCGATTATAGAGGAATGGAGGCCGATTATAGAGGAATGGAGGCCGATTATAGAGGAATGGAGGCGGGATATGGAGGAATGGAAAAAGGAATGAAGGCGAATTGCGGCGAAGTGTAGGCAATTACGGAGGAAGGAATGAGGAGCATGGAGAGGAAACCTGCTGGAGAAATGTGACGACAAGCGGGACAAACTACCGCACAGGCTACAACTGCCCGCTGTAGCGAGGACTGGGATGAGTGAGGGATCGATCACCTACCGTACAGTTCCCAGTTGGTGATCGGTGCCATTGCCACTGCGCACCGGAGCGGCTGCGGCTCTTCACTCCCCAGCAATGAGAGCGCCAGGTAGGCGCCGTACCCGCGCCCAGCCGCCAGCACCCGGCCCGGGCTGACAAAGTCTAGTTTCTCTTTGAGGTGCGTCACCACACGCCGCAGCGCCGCCACCTCGGCACTGCCCACGGCCGGCTCCCGGATCAGACGGTCGGGGTCGGACGGGGCAGACGCGGCCGCCGGCAGCTCGACTTCAGCCACCACGAAGCTCTGCTGCGCGGCGAGATACGCCGGCCAGTCGGCCCGCCACCGCTGGTCGGCAGCTCCGGCGGCTCCGGCGGCTCCGGAGGCGGGGGCGGGGGCGGCGGAGTTCAGCCAGAGCAGCAGCGGGTAGGCGGCCGCGTCTCCGTCCCGATGCTGCGGTGGCACCAGCAGCCGGACCGTCGCCTCCCCACCATCCTGCAGCGGCACGGACATCAGCCGCACAGCCGGCAGAGACAGGTTGGCCGCCGCCGCCCTCAGCGCCGTGTTGTTCCTCAGCGTGACGCCGCAGTGAGGCACGGCCAGACGGGGAACCTGCGGCCCGACACAGCGCAGCGCGTACCGCCTGCCACCGCTCCTCATCACCGCCTCGTACTGCAGACACGGTCCCGCGGTCGAGGCGGAGTCGGTGGAGTGGCTCTCCGCGTCACAGGCAGCCGCTGCTGGGCACGACAGGCACTCGACGGTGCGGGCCAGCGGTGAGCTGTGGTCTGTGACGCGGTGAAGGTGCCGCTGACCCGGCGAGCCCTCCACGGCGGACAGGTAGTATCTGCAGACAGACGGTACAGCGTCAGACCGTAATGTCGGCAGGATTCGGCATAGTATCAGGTATTGTATGCATTCAATATATTGCCAACAACAAGTGCCAGCCTACCGTACGTATCTGTATATTTTTATTATTTTGCAACAGCCTCTGCCATTTTAATTATATTTGTTCCGCTGACTGCTCCATCAATTTTTCTCATTTCTGATTTTGTCTGATCGACCCACACATCAACATTTATTCCTCCTCATTATCATCTCACAATACTTCCCGGTCGTCGGCCGTCGCATCCGTCTTTGTCATTATTTCATTTCCATCTCCCACCTCTTGTCTGCGTCCCGACAGTCGGTCCCAATATCAAATGTCTGTCTCCCCGTCTCCCGTCTCCTGATGCACAATGATGTCGTCCCGACTCTTAGCTCTGCACATATCCAATATCCATCTCTGGCCGGAGCTGCCGACGATGAATAATAGCAGAATCTCACTGTATTATTGTTCTATTTTCAGTCAATCTTCCGACGCGAGACGACAGAAGAAGCCATCATAAAATAATGACTACAATACAGAGCATCGGGGAGCGCGGACGTGATGTTAACATAATCCTGCTGTGAATAATGATGTGACGTTTCGGTGGTCTTCAAACGGTTAACCCCTCAAACGAGGAAGATATAGGTGGTAGGTGCCGGCTATATAAATATAAGGCTATATAAATTTATGACTATATAGATTTTGGACTTCTAGTATATATAACAATCCGCATGACTCGGAAGCACACAATCATTGTTTCACCACGAACGGTTGGTTCGCAGAAGGTCTCGCCATTTGCAGCGTTCTGTCAAATGTTTTCCCAGCTGTCAGTTTAATTCGACCACTATCGATTATTGATTGCGCTAAACATCAGGTTCCGCCGAGACTTGAACTCGGATCGCAGGATTCAAAGTCCTGAGTGCTAACCATTACACCACGGAGCCCTTGCTATTTAACCTAATAATCGCATTTGCAATTGAGAGTGAAGACCGGTTTTCCCCGAGCTTTGCAATACCTGCCTGCAGAATTTCCGCTTTCGTGTCTGGCCTCGCGCCTCGCGATGTTAATCGGGCGCTTACACAACTTGCTTGTATATATAAAATCGGTTATTAGATGGTATCTCTTAGATGGTGATACCGGCATCAAAAGAAGATCACGGATACGTCAAGCTGCAATTGTTCAACTCGCCGTATCCGCGTACGCCAGATTGACGTATGGCGTGTCCGGTGTGAACTGGGCTTAAGACTGTCGAGCGAGTCGATTGTCAGTTGGTTCTACCTCCGACTAAGATTGACGGTGAGTTGGTTCTCTCTCCGTCTAAGGCTGTCGGTCAGTTCACAGTTTGTCCTTCAGTTTAAGCCTATTGGTTCGTCTACTCACATGAAGCCGTCCGTCCAGGAGAGAATCTGGATGACGTCGGCCCGCTCCTGTGTCATCTGCGTGACACTTCTGCTGATGATGTCCACCTGCCGGGCAGTATGTCAGTGTGTCAGTGTGTCAGTGTGTCAGTGTGTCAGTGTGTCAGTGTGTCAGTGTGTCAGTGTGTCCAGTGTGTCAGTGGTGTTCAGTTGTCAGTGTGTCAGTGTGTCAGTGTGTCAGTGTGTCAGTGTGTCAGTGTGTCAGTGCGTCAGTGCGTCAGTGCGTCAGTGCGTCAGTGTGTCAGTGTGTCAGTGTTTCAGTGTGTCAGTGTGTCACATGACACTAATCGATCGACGGTCATTCAGCAGTGAACGACACAGACGATGGAAGGAGGAAGAATCGTCCAGCGTCAGCAAAGCGGAGGACAAATGGAAGGACATCCGTTAGCCGGAAGGGATCATTATGTCCAAACAAATCACAGAATCGTTGGACAAACGAGCCTGTCAGAGGAATGGATTAGTGCTGCTCGCTTGTGTCAGAGTCAGAGATTGATTCGCCAGATCAGAATTCGCCTGATCAAAGGGCAAGTGCAATTTGAAATATTACAGTTCGCTTCGTTAATGACCAGCTACTCACCACATGGACGAACACTACTAAAAACCAACACACCTGTCATTTACCTCACAGTCGGAATAACATTATTCTCACAAATATCGACTGTAAGTTCACTAAATAAGCGAAGTTACAAAATAAGAAACTAAATAAGAAACCACACGTCATTCTGTGAGCGACATGAAGTTAACTCGGTGAGTGTGCGATTCTTATCGTTTATTCAGCGACTGGCACATCAGCGCCCAGCTGAATCCTCATCGGACGCCCGGGCGCTAAGTGAATTTCCAGCCAAGTCGACTGACAGCAGCTGATAACATTAAACCGCCATTGTGCAGCGGTGAGTGGTCAGGCTGTTAAAGGAATCGCACGGGTTTCCGTCCTGAAAGGAAAGGAAACTGGGCGAGTAGGGCTTGTGCAGAGGGGAGGGCCCATTGAAATGCCGTGCCCCCTCGCCGGCAGGTCTGGCTGCGCCCCTGAAGTGAAAGACTTTACCGATGTTAAATGTTAGTCAGGAGCGTGGTCCTTTGAGACCTGAGATGGTCTTTGAAATACCTCAGAATTGCATTATATTTATCCAAGCTGATAACCATTGCTACGCCCGAGAGGGCTTTGCCACTTTGAGACGGCTATCGTTCATTCTGAAAGCCATTGGTAGTTCGGAGGCTCGGTCAAAACTTTGGTTTGAAGCGCCATGCAGCACAAGACCATACTCATATATTGCTTTATTTTGGCGGTAATAAGTGATTTGAAACAAACGTGTCGTACCTATTCATTACATTTTCTTTTATGATCATGCAATGTGTTATTTTTGGTCGATTTCAGTCGTTTTGGTAAAACCATGGTGCTGATAGATATTGGATTCGTCCTTGTTAGATTCCCCAATAATTTTGAAAATTCGACACCGCTGGTAGGTGCTTAAGTTATTTAGCGTCGCAAAGCGGCATAATTTGTACGGGTTTGCCTGATAAAACCCAGAAATATCGGCGGTGGGACTGCAGGCTAGCAAGCTAAACATGTAGCTCGCTTGAAAGTTAATATTTTATTAAGTATCCCTAGGGTCAGAAATTACCGTCAAGGAGAGTCTCTGTCAGACACTTTATTATGGAATTAATTTGCTCATTTGCCAAATTTGTTTAAGCAATTGCGAAACATGTGTTATGCCGCGAAGCGGCGCGAATTTTCTGGTTTTCGATCGTGGATAGCTGGATTTTGACTGATACAAAGACATTTTTACGATAATTTGTTATCTTTCCCATGTTAAAAAATCCTAAGATTATTACTTTTACGCTCAGTGCAAGGAACGCGCGGGGGGTAATTGTATTGAATGTCCCAAATTTGTGCTAGGGGGGGGGGCATTTGCCCCTGATGCTTCATGGATCCACCAGTGGATAAATTATCGGTTGAGGCTGGAGGCCGCACATAGACAATATCAATGGGCCGCACTGACCATGATCCAGAATGGGACACACGTAGTATGTCGTGTGTTATTTGAGTGTGACTTTACACTCAGCAGTGTCAAGAGTGACTCGTCCCGCAGTCAGTCAGTGTATGAAATGGACCGCTCAATAGAAGTGTGAAATCAAATGGATTGACAATTCCAAATATAATGGATCGAATGGGATTAAAGATTATTTGATCCTTGTTATTGCTTGGTTAAAGGGCAATAGTGGCTTTTTGCGATACAAATTGAGTTAGGTATTACTTTGAAACGATAGACGAGAACAAAATATATTGTCAATTAATCACATTTTGCATGTAATCATTCATACCAAAAGATATTTCAAAGTAAAGTTGATAAACGTTCCAAGCTATACCAGTCGGTACTCAGAAGTGCTTGGTAGCGAATTCACTGTCCGAGCTAAAATTAGCATGCCTACACACTGTTATTAATCACGAAGGCATATAATATGTGCCATGCACTTTGTCCTTTGCAAATATGCATTACATTTTTATGAACTATCATCGAGCATTGGACAAAATCGGCAGTTTAGCTTGGTCCCGGACGGCGACATATTTAGGGTTGTTTTTCTTGAAAAACAACCCTAAATATGTCGCCGTCCGGGATTAATGGAAAACATCCATTATAATGGGATCCAAATTAATGGTAAAACATCCAATTTAATTGGAAAATTAAATTAGATGTTTTCCCATTAATTTCAACAAACACACTGTAAGCCAGTAGAAGCCCCATGGATTCTTAAAAAGTACTGTCATATTCAAATAGGGACACAACGATAAGCCAAGGCGTTCTTTAAGAAGTCTTGAAGAAATCCAAAGGTTCTCCAGGACTTAGGCTCTACCCACACGGGTGCGTTTTTCATGCGTTGCGTTGCGTTCCGATCCGTCACGGCGGTGCGTGAAGTACGGGCTGTCGAAGCTTGCTCGATTTAGTCATCTCGTGACTGACGTTGCCGGTGCGTCGACGACGCTGATGGCAAAAAAAATCAGCTTTTTTGAAGCTTAGAGAGAGAGAGAGAGAGAGAGATCATTGTTATTGGCAGCTCGTGTCCATTTCTAACAAGAATGTACCTCAGTGGGGCCAAGAGTGCATGCACGATTCCATAACGCTCTAAACGCAGAGCGGCTTCCCGCACATCCACTAATTCACCGAGTGGAATAATAAAAGATTAATTTGAATAACGGATACGCTGGATTAAATCCCCCAAGCGCCTTTCTGAAAACATAGTATCAATATTATGAATTCTTTCAACCAAACATACATGGCAGATGCAGACCGAATTTTATATATATCCAAAAAAAAATCTGCTGCCATATTAAGACAAATCTTGAACCTTTTTTAGAACAGAACTTTTTTCGGACTTGGAACATAGCTAGTTATTTGCGGAATATTGGGTGACCGAACGCAACGCAACGCATGAAAAACGCACCCGTGTGGGGAGGGCCTTAGGTATTCAAGAATTCCATGGCTTCTCGTTTTCGCCATTCCAATATGACAGCACTTATGGAGAACCCATGGGTTTCTTGAAGAAGTCCATAGGTTCTCGACTGTCTTTCAGTGAAGATATTCAATACATTACAATGCGCACATGAAACATTTATCTGAACCATTTATCGAATCGATCAATAAACTTTCAGAAAACTGTGATGCGTTCGGCGGATTTACTTGGCCCCGGACGTTGACGTTTTTAGTGTATGTGATTAGTTGTGGAGGCAATTCAACGAGAGGTATTCAATGTTGAACAGATTGCTACAAAATCGTTTTCAATAGTGCTTGGAAAACACCGATCATTACCTCTAAAAGAAACTACTTGCTTTTTTTCTTTCCAAACTTGCAACTTTGAATTAGGAAATAATTCAATTTCATTCTGAAATATAGATGACAACATTTGTATACATAACAGTAGCCTAAGAAGTTGTTGCTAACAAATGAAAACATCTTTATTTCTCTTTAAGCGGCTCAACTCAGCACCACGGCTGCTTAATGTATACGTCAACGAGCCAATTGACTGCCGACCAGACTACTTGTCCGCTGACAAAGCACTCCAAGGCAAACTTTCCGATCTCAGCCTGACAAGGGGCCGTAGAACAGCTCTTTCTAACTAACCCAAGGAGAACTGCGAACCGAAATTCCCCACCTGCTCGGCTCTGCGCAGCCACTAGAGCTCCTCCTTGCCTCGGTGCCAATTAATAGTTCCTGCCGACTGCTCCGCGGAGGCAGTCATTTTCAATAATGCTGGCGCGGTGTGGCCTCCAGCGTCTATTACGCAATAAGGCACCTCGCGCCGTCGCCCGCAAACTCCTGTCTTGTGATATTTTCCGCTGATGGACCAGGGTAATGGTGATGGCGACGGTCGGTAGATTGTGGACTGGTCAGCCAGGATCGTTAGCACGGAGGATAATGTCATTTGCGGCACAACAGCCGGATGTATTGTTCGACACAGAGACGTGGTGATTGGCGGCCCGACAAATGGTGGCTGTGGCAGCGAACACATTCAAATGGCCAAAGCATTACGAAAAACGTATTCACCAGTGGATCCAGGGGGGGGGGGGCAGGGGCTTTAGCCCTCCCATATCGCCTGAAATCGGCGAAATTTGACACATTTTCCAATATAGAAGGAAATATACCAAACTTGTACAAAGGCATAATTGTTTGGATCCTTTAAATGAGGTACACGGAAGCCAAATCCAATAGTTTGCCAAATCTGTTTGAAACGTTTTCTGTTAGTCCCCCAATCCGCGTTCTGGATCCGCCAGTGAACGTATTTAACTCCTCTGTAAAGAAACAGTGGTTCTGTAATATTTTATCACACCGAAAATGTCATCGAAGTTTACTCGGAATGATGCGAAATGTCGCATCGCATCGGCGGGGACAATACAAAACCCAGTAACTTCATACATGAAGGGCTCTTGTAATAAACAGTTTATTATATGAGATTTGCCCGAAATCAGATAAATGACTAGTGACCACGTTCTAACAGTTTTACAGAGTCACTCCGGGAAACACCTTACGGCACCCGCTGTCTTAAGCGGTCACAGGACACGCCTCATGGCTCATAGATGCTGTGCCGTGAAGCTCAGCAATTCCTAGTCCAGCCCACAGATGTGTCTCACGAAAACGCCTGTTAAATGCTGTGCCGCAGGGCTTAGCAGTTCCTAATCCATCCCACAGATGTCTCTCACAGGAACGCCCCTGATAAATGGCTGTGGCCGCAGGCTTAGCAGTTCCTAATGCCATCCCACGATTTCTCTCACAGGAACGCCTGATAAATGCTGTGCCGCACGGCTTAGTAGTTCTGAATCCTGCCAATAGATGTCTCTCAAAGGCGACGCCTGATAGATGCTGTGCCGCATGGCTAAACAATTTCAAACTAACGTCTGGAAATATGAAGCACCAAGTGTGGCAGTCTGCTATATTACACTTGTTCGCAATGGACAATTTTGACAATTACATTACAATACACAATATTGGGACCATTGCAATGGACATAGACCTATTTATATTGACTATATCCTTTGCCGAAGTTAAAGTGGCACATTACCATTTACCTACAGTCTAAGCTATACAACTGTTTGACAAGCATTGAAACGAAGTTAAAAAAAAAACAACAATAGGAACCAGAGCTTGTGATTGATTCAAATTTTTAATGAATGATTCAATCATGATTCACCGGCCAAAAAATGAATGATTGCATCATGATTCAATCACTCAAAATTACATGATGAATGATCACAGTGATTCACCAGGCTAACGTGAATCAATCAATGAATGATTCATTTAAAATTATTAGCAATGCGTAAGTGCAAATAACCGTGCATTTATTCAGAATGAGGGTGTTTACATACCAAATAAAGGTGCTGAAAGCGATCTTGACATGTGTTCACTCATTTTGATCCCCTATTATTAGACTGGGCTATCGTTTGTATAGCTTCTGCTGTCCCAAAAAATAGTGATTCATTGTGCTATAAATGATTCAATCACCCTATCTTCTTCGAATGAATGATTCAATCAATGATTCATTGAATCATTCATGAGGAGGTGAATCGATTTATGAATGATTCTCGTAAAATAAGAATGATTCAATCAAAAAGAATGATTCAATCACAATCAATCAAAACTCAGATAGGAACATGACATAATACATTTATATAGCTCCTAGAATTGTGGCGCTGTAACCTATGCAGCCGGGAAAATGAGTAGCCTGAGATATTCTGGTAATTTTTCACTCTGCCAGTCTTTCTGTCACACCATTAACTATGCCGTTCTCAGCCACTTCCCGACACATCTCTTAGTCTCACCGTGTTCTCAACACTATATAGTGCCAAGCATAATTCATTTCTCCACGCTTTTATTTCTCCGGCAGCTGTGGCAAAGGAAACACGGCATTCTTCAAGACGATTCACCTGAGGCCCAGTAAACATTCATCATAAATGATAACAAGCAGCACAGAAATTGCTAACCGTCCCCCTCCCTCCCTGGAGCCACCTGGAGATTCACCACGCTCTGCTTAGCGACACTCAGCTCTGCGCAACGGGTGTGAGTGATATCTATTTCTGCAACCAGCCTGGAGCCTGGCAGACGGCCCAGCCTTGTCCTGGCAGATCCACAGAAATATCACAGCCACCCGTTCGGCCGGAGCGAGTCCGTGCAACGACACCCAGAGGCATGCTCGGCTGTACCGTAAAGGTCAGAGTCAGACCGCGTCCTGCCGACTCTCGCCGTCTCTGCCGTCTCTGCCGTCTCTGCCGTCTCTGCCGTCTCTGCCGTCTCTGCCGTCTCTTGCCGTCTCTGCCGTCTTGCCGTGCTCTGCCCGTCTCTTGCCGTCATTCTGCCGTCTCTGCCGTCTCTGCCGTCCTGCCGTCTCTGCCGTCTCTTGCCGTCTCTGCCGTCTCTGCGTCTTGCCGTCTCTGCTCGTCTCTGGCCGTCCTCTGCGTCTCTGCGTCTCTCTGCCGTCTCTCTGCGTCTTCTCGTCTCTGCTGTCTCTGGCCGTCTCTGCGTGCCTCCGCCGTCTCCGGCGTCTCTGCCGAGTCTCTGCCGTCTCTGCCGTCTCTGCGTCTCTGCGTCTCTGCCGTTCTGGCCGTCTCTGCCGTCTCTGCGCCGTCTCTGCGTCCTCTGCTGTCTTGCCGTCTCTGCCGTCTCTGCCGTTCTCTCTGCCGTCTCTCTGCCGTTCTGCCGCTCTTGCGTTCCGCGTCTCCGCGTTCTGCCGTCTTGCCGTCTTCTTGCCGTCTCTGCCGTCTCTGCCGTCTCTCCGTCTCTGCCTCTCTCTGCCGTTCTCTGCCGTCTCTTGCGGTCTCTGCCGTCTCTTCTGCCGTCCTCTGCCGTCTCTGCCGGTTCTCTGCCCGTCTCTGCCGTCTCTGCCGTTCTGCCGTCTTGCGTCTCTGCTGTCTCAGTCCTTCGTTCTGCCGTCTCTGCGTCTCTGCCGCTCCTGACCGTTCTCTCTGCCGTCTCACCTCTGCCGTCTCTGCCGTCTTCTGCCGTCTTCTGCGTGGCTCTCTGCCGTCTCTCCTGCGTCAGTCCTCTGCCGTCTCTCTGCCGTCCTGCTGCGTCCTCTTGTGCCGTCTCTGTTTCGTCAGCTGCCTGTTCTCTCCGCCATCTCTCTGCCGTTCTGCCGACCTGAGGCTGGTTACCCGCGCGGACTGTCCAGCGCGCTGAATCCCGGTATCTGACGCCGACTCATCTCCGCGACAGACAGCAGCCATGAGCGCTGATCCGTCCGGGCGAGATGGTCGTGACACGGGCTCAGATGGCCTCGGAAGATGAGCGGCCGCGAGGAGGTGACTACTGAGTACCTCGCGTGGCGGAAAGCTCTTAACAAACGAAATGGTGTGTGCTATGTGACTGGCAATATAGTATACGGCATATGACACGTCATAATATACAGCATATGACACGTCATCTGCCTTTCGAGTATCTTCATGTCATGCATAATGGTTTTGCTTTGGTCATGGACAATAATGCAGTCATGATGCAAAACAGAGTTCATCAAGAGAGTCCTTTTGTATTCATATGTGGGTTGACTAGTGTTACATCTGACCTATTCTATTGCGGGCCGACTAATATTACATCTGACCTATTGTGGGCCAACTAGTATTTCATCTGACCTATTGCGAGCCGACTAATATTACATCTGACCTTTTACGGGATGACTAAAATCACATCTGACCTATGTTTAGGAAGGCACTGACCATGAAGATCTGGGTGTAGAAGCCGTCGTCTCCATCCTGTGCTCTATCCAGCAAGATCGCTGACCTCCTGTCTTCAGAGAACACTGGGCTGTTTCCGATCAGTACCCCACCGCGCGGGGACTGTGACTGATATACCTGCAATCAGTCACCAGTCACAGTCAGTCAGCACCCGTACAGTCAATCAACGCTCAGTCCAGCCAATCAGTCACCAGTCACCAGTCCGTCAGCACCCGTACAGCCAGAGCTTAGGATAGCGAAGTACAGTAAAGGTACGGTAGTATAGTGACGAGCCAATAATGTGCAGCCACCTCAGTCGACGCTCAGTCATGCCAATCAGAACTGAGTGGCAGGTGACGATGCTGGCGGTTATATCCGAATGAATTCGAGTGCACACTCAAGTACACCCGTCCTGTGTGACGTGCACACTATCGACGCACCCCTACTCAACATGACGCAGACAGGAGATTTGCAGTTCCAACTTCCAACACAATGAGCTCACATCCCCATATAGCACTCCCTTGTCTCCCCAGACCAGTAGTGGACTCGGTTATGGGATCCGCGATCCTTTATGGTCATCTGAAGGCACGGCGAGGCACTTCTCAGTGTTAAGCCGTAGCTCGCGAATGACTTGACGGAAAGACATAAGCCAGCTAAGGGTCGTTATTCGTGCACAATCTCTGCGGTATCAGCCGCTTCCATAAAACGTAAATGTGTAAGGAATGACAATGCTGTCTGCCAAGAGACGATGCTGGCGGTTTTCTGATAAGCAATTTATGGACTATAATTTAACTAGATCCAGTTTTAATGCTAGATTGGTCTTCTATAATTAAACTTGCTGAATATCAGGATTCATCTACGCTCCATTGCTGATGTAATTTGGCGTGTTACCGTCAATGTAAAATTTAGGCTTCCTATTTGGAAAGGAAACAAAGCATAGTAACAGTGGACCACCGATAAACGTCTATTAACAGTATAATATCGCGCGGGGACCATTTGGCTGCGGTTCTGAGACGTGTGACGTGTGACACGGCCAGAGAGGACGCAGGCGAACAGTTGTCACACAAGACCACGCTGTACGCATATGACGCCACAGTCCTGATGAGGCACCTAATTATCGAATGACGCATCCACAAGTGTGCCTTTCTATACAAATATAACGCCATCTGTGAGATAATAGAGAGAACGTAGTGCCGCGTCCTCGGATCGCAGCGTCCTCGGCTCACAGCGTCCTCGGCTCACAGAGTCCTCGGCTCACAGTGTCCTCGGCTCGCAGTGTCCTCGGCTCAGAGCGTCCTCGGCTCAGAGCGTCCTCGGCTCGCAGTGTCCTCGGCTCGCAGGACGATGAATGTGATTGATTATGAGGACGTGTGTTGCTGAACACACGCTATACTTACCGTGTGGCACCGCCAGGACGGGGCCGAACACACGGAGACGAAGCTGGAGTTCTGCCTCCTGTTGTACCAGGTAACAGAGACCCTGCTGTCGTCCATCCACCGCACCCCGGCGGCGTACAGCTCCCTGTGTAACAAGAAAGGCTGCGTCGTACGAATACTACATCTGCTAGCATTCGCAGTAAACAGTTCCAAGGGACAACACAGTGCGTCAGTCGTCACTGCTTCATTCTGTTAAAACAAAATCAAAGAACCCCTCAACCAATGCTCCTCTCCTGCGAACTTTGTCGTGTTTCCCTTTGCTGACGAAGTGGGACGTTGCCTATGGGAAGACTAGCGACTAGCGAACTGCCTATGGGAAGACTAGCGCACTGACTGCACACGCAGTGTTTAGAAAGCACGACAGTTTGTTTTAAAACCTTGGCCTTCTATGAAAACAAACCACCTGTAAAAGATTACTTCCTGGGTTTGTTCATCTTCCATGTTCACGTTCACGACACCACACAGCAGTGCATGTAAGAGACACGTCTTATATTTTCCCCCAATACTTTATGTTTAAAGTGGTCTGGTAAACTTGGATAATGACTGAGTTGCCAAAAGCATGTTTCCGGTATCAGACCAAGTTAAAGTGGAATATTCACATTAAAAATGTTCATAATAGTTTCTGGCACCATTGCAATCTGAGCCAAATGTTTTCATCAACTAACACCATAAAATGTAGGCAAGCTTATTACAATTTACATCATAAATCGTTTTATTTATTTCCATGTCTGAGTACATACAGCGTTTACCCGCCACGTTTTTCTTCATTAATTATGCACGCGGTGGCCGGGAAAGCCGGCCCCGCATTTCCCGCCAATGCCTGCCACCACCACAGGATCTGCGTCATTGCTGGCTGACCGGCAAACGCCTTGGATCGATGCAGCAGCTAGGCGCTATTTTCCGCGCACACCTGATCCCCGTCTGGCAAAGCCGTCTGGGTAAAGCTGCTACACTAAGCTGGTGAGTGCGGGGCGCAGAGAAAATCAGCTAGGACAGGAAATAGTGTCCACTCATCGATATACGATGAGAAGCTCTGTTCCCAATGCTCAGTGAAGGGAAACGAAGTGGCAAACATTAGTGGACTTTTGTACGAGTGAAAAGTTAACAGCCGATTCAAGACATTCTGCACATTCGATACATTCGGATGTATATGTTGTGACAAGCCTGATTTGAAACATTTGACTCACTGGATACATTCATCAAAATGTTTACATATTTGTGGCCGATTTGAGACATTCGATAAATTGCATTCGACACATTCCTAGTCGGCTGCGCTGCGTACAATTCTACTTTGACGAATATATCAAATGTGTCGAATGTCTCACATCAGGCTTGTCACTACATATACACGCCAATATATCAAATGTGTCGAATGTCTTGAATCGGCTGCTATTTTTTCACTCGTGACTTTACAAGAAAAGAGCGGAGAAAGCGGATAATGGCGGAGATGGGCGGAGATGGGCAGTATAAGGCATAGAAGGGCTGAGATGGCGGCTAGGCGTAGAGAAGCGAAGAGGAGAGAAAAGTGATGATTACCCAGGATTCGGGAGTGGATACAACTGGACAGATGGTGTACACTGTACAATGTACAATGGTACATATAGGTCAGGGTGAGAGTATAGAATAGGCTGACGTAGCAATCATCATTCATGTGTCTGGCAGGTGAACAGTAAATTGCGCTGCCATTTCATCCGTATAAATAGCATCGTATGGAAAATACACACAAATAGAATACAATAGAAGAGGCGTCAAAACTGCAATTTTTTGAATAAACAAAACAAAATATACCGAGAAACCTCTGCTCACGATTAAGGGAGGGTGTTCACCCTTTTAACAATGGGTTTTGAAACTGAGATAGAGTTTTTGTAGAGCAGATCGAAAAATTAGTTTATGGCTGAGAATAACTCGCAACGTAAAGTAGTTTCCGACATAGGATAAGTCTGCATTTTCACCCACGCCGAAACACCCCCGAAAACAGCTTCGGTAGCTCGCCGCAGGCGGGCGCCGGAGGTAGGACACTCTCTGACACGTAGTACCCCTGATCACGACGCCTCGTTAATATCCGTCAAGCCGCCCGGGCTGCGCGGCAAACCCCTTTGTCAGAGACTGTACTAGGCGTCCTGGCGGAGCCCAGAACGCCACCTGCTATCGTACGATTTCCTCGTGAAATACAAAGAGAAAACTTCTTCTTTCTCCCATATAATCCATCAACTTGTTCCACAAAAGTCATATTCGTAGTTTTGAGCTCAAGATGCACCGTATAGTTGAATTTCAAGACAACTTTCAAGGTGAACTATTCCCTTTAATGTGTTAACTTTCATTGCCGACTTGATCAAGTAGAGAAATGCCAGTGCTTTGGCTTGCATTGGCGCTCCAGTAAACACGCAGTAAATCGATGAGTGTAATTGGTTTAGTCTGTGACCGGGCCGTTTGTTTGTGTGCAGATAAAGTCAATTGAAAGGGATCGTGCCGCGTCACTGCGACCCATAGAACGTAAAGTGGTCACATATTCCAGCGACCGGCAGCGATCAATTTATTGCAGTCAACTGGAATTACGAGACGAAACAATATATTTGTCTCGATGCTACGCAACTACATCTGCAAAGCAGGAGTTCTGAATTCAGAAACTCTTTTACTTGCTGGATTCGACTAAATCTATATCAACATTCATAAGATGCTGTAAATTGAAATACAAATTATTCACATGTATGTACCATCTTTATGGAAATTCACGTTTAATCTAAACAAATATTGTAAAAGAGCTGATCAATACAATATCATTGATCGATTTTACTAATACCTATGGATAAGTTACAGTGAAGGATGCTTTGAATACTTAGCTTATCAGCAGCGGGTAAAATTGTTAACTGTTGGCAACAAAGCAGCAATAGCCGTTTTCACGAAGGACTTATTTTACTGGGTAATTGGGGCGTTTGTGGCGTTTGGGGCGATTGGGGTGATTGGGGTGATTGAGGTGATTGAGGTAATTGGGGCGTTTGGTTTAAATAGGGGGTTTGTGGCCACTTTTTAGCTATGGCCACGTGACACGGTGCTGGGTCCAAAATGCCAGAATTCCCTAATTCTGCCCCTAATCTATTTACACCAAACACACCAATCGTCCCAATCACCCCAAACGCCCCTAACGCCTCATTTACCCGGTAAATAAAGTCCTTCGTGAAAACGGCTTATAATTATCTAACTTCAGACACATAAATTATTCTTCCCACGTCTCTAAACCACTTACAAAGACGGCATAGTAAACCCAAAACAACACCATAAATCGTTTCTGAAACCCATAAGTAGAAGTACCCGCACTTCTATAATGCGTTCCTGGAACTGACACAATTCCTATGAACTATCCGACAAACACGGCAAAGCTGAATAAACTGACCTAGAATCATCGTCAGAGGGCCGTCTTGGAGAAGAGGGAAGTTTTTTTCGCCTCTCTTCAGACAGACTAAGGGCAGGCAGAACGGTGAGGTATAGCCTCGCCTTAGCAGGGACAGAGAAGGTCTTACCTGTCTGCCAGACTGTCTGACAGACTGTCTGACAGACTGTCTGACAGACTGTCTGACAGACTGTCTGACAGGTCTTACCTGTCTGACAGACTGTCTGACAGACTGTCTGACAGACTGTCTGACAGGTCTTACCTGTCTGCCAGACTGGAGGGCGGCACGACTCTGTGGTAGCTCATCTGGCCCGGCACCGTCACGTTGACAATGGTGACCGTCAGTGTTGGGTTGGTCGCTCCCGCCTGGACGCACACATGCGCAGCACGTCAGGACATCACATAGTTGCGCTGTAAGACGCCGACCAATACTGCGGCCAGCCTCTCCCGGAACGGCGGGAGGAGCTGCTTTTAATGGCTGCCTTAGAAGATCATCAATCAAATGGTCCACTGCTGGAATGTCACTGACAAATCGTGACTTTTGATCCCCGACTTGGAATCCGGTCTCAAACACGGGTCGACCATTTATTTCCAAATTCCACAAGCCCTGAAAGCCGGACAATATATTGTCCGACCCACAGCCTGTTGTGACATATATTGTCCGACTATGTAGAGCGCAGCTATTCGTCAGTGACAAGTATGTTCACTCTGGAGAAGGTACTGACCCGTGGGTACTTGACCGAGAGTACACGGGGGTACGAGGGCTCGGCGCCGACTCCGTACTCGGTGTACAGGAGGTCGGCCACGGCGGTACAGTTGATGGTGAAGTACAGCAGTAAGGTTCCTCCGGGTGACGGCCAGACGGCGAAATCGGAGTGCAGGATGTGCTCTGGCGAGAGACCACGAGGGACTGTGTTAATCGCTTATGTCACAAGCTGCTGATCAACGGACTACGGAGCAGCTTACCTTGTCTTGGGTTCAGTTTGAGGCAAGATTAGAGCAAAGTTAAGCAGCTTCATGTAATGTGGAAAGTCTGCTCTACTTTGAAACTAACATGTGCGATCTCTCTTAAGATTACATATGCAGGCTGATAAGACATCGGGCCGCCAGTTAGTGGTGTGCTCAAACTCTTCCAGTTAGTGGTGTGCTCAAACTCTTCCAGCTAGACATGCACCCACTACAAACAAGTATGTATGAAAGCAGCAAAGTCATTTTTTGAAAATACTTTAACTTGCTGCGGACACAGATACCATAAAACACAGTAAGAAAGTACATACTAGCCGTTTTCACTATGGATTATTTTGCGCGAAATGTTTTCAAACATTTTACAATGTTTTAAAACATTTCGCGCAAAATAATCCATCGTGAAAACGGCTACTTATGAAACTTAATTGACGTCAGACATAGTAAAAAGATGACATACACATTACACACGATGCATATTCACTTAGATGGCTTAGATACCAAAACAGTGGATTCCGCGTACCATAAAGCCAATAGAGCCTTACCTGCATAGAGGAGGTCGGGTACCCCGTGGTGCACCAGTCCGGGACTGCCATCCTTGGTAACGGGATACGAGTCGGCACTCAACGCCCACTCTTTGTAGAACAGATTGCCGGCGTGCACCATCAGCAGCGCGCTGTTGCCGCGGGCACTGCCGCCCGGTCGTGGCACCCAGGCCAGATGCTGCAGCGGCGGGTGCGACCGGTCGGCGTTCCACGGCTCCGGCTTCAGCGGCGTGGAGCGCCTGAGACGTGACCAAAGCCAGAGGCGTCGTCAAAGTCCGGCTCAGGTAGACGTGCTGACACGGAACCACCGGCGGCGAAAATACAGCGTGCGGCGGAGAGCAGGGGTAATGGATCGGTCCAGGGAGGTCTCTGTGGTGGCGCTGCTGCGGCAGGAGATGGAATAGGTGACCATGGTGACATAGTGGTGATATATAGGCTGCATCAGCGAGTAATAGCGTGCTGGGCCAGGACTGATGGCCGCGGAGAAGGCAACATCATTAAAGGGAATATAGCACCTTTAACATTAGTTTTTAACTGAGATAGCCAGATTGTCGGGTGGTGCTGAGAAACCTCCATCCGAAATTTTTCCCTCAAAGGATGATCTGCTGCGTTTCAACGTAACGGTTGGTCATAATGTGTTATTCAGTTGAGTTTCGCATAAGTATCAAGTAAGTTACTCCACTGTGATTGCCACCGCACTTCGATTTTTTTGACCGTCCGCCCAGTATTTCGTTTTGCGTGCCCGACGCCACCGTGGCTACGGTTCAACTAGTGTTCAGTATGGCGTGCCCCCACGTCACTACCTGGCGCGAAGCGAGCGCCGGTGACCAGCCAGTCGCGTTTCAGTGGTGCATCGTGGTCCGGCACAGCACGAATGGCGGTAGGCGTGAAAACGCGTGGCTGGGATGCGGCGCTCGCTCGCGCCGGGTAGGAACGTGGGGGCACGCATACGTGAACCACTAGTGTGCCGAGGCCTGACCGACCGTCGGTGGCGGTCGGGGCGGACGCAAGGTAACTGAAATACTGGGCGGACGGTTCAAAAAGCGAAAGTGCGGTGGCAATCACGGTGGAGTATACTGATGAGTTAGAGTCACGGATTGTGACGTGATAATAGACCACATATGACCAACGTATTTTGGTTGACTCAGCAACCAGGTGCTTTGGGGGTTTTCGGATTTTGGGGTTTCTCAGCACACCCGACAATCTGGCCCTATCTCAGTTAAAAACTAAATGTTAAAAGTGCTATATTCCTTTAAAGGGAAATGTTTCAAAATCTCTGAAAGTTCCAATGTAACGCCGCTTGTGGTGCAAAATATGAAGTAATTGCTTGCCGAACACGATTTTGGCATTTGTTTCTCACAAACAGTGCTCAATTCACGAAAAAACTAAGTTTTAGTAAATTTGGGCTGATGACGGTCATATGAGGAATTTTGAAAATAGAAAAAACCTTCACGCTGCAATATGTATGACTAGTGTATGGCTAATGTATAGCCAAAATTGTAAACATCCTACTTTCCATCAACATTTGATAAAAAAGGGATGAACGACATTCGGCTTTAAGCGGCTTACCCTAAACACTAAGGGCCTTATTTTTTTGCAGATGTCAAAAACAAAACTCAATATTTAACTTTCGATTAGAACTCTGTTGGGTGGTTTTTTAAATTCTACAATACTTAAATTCCAATGGAATTCCAACAACTTGGCCATCTCAACTCAAATCTTATGTTCAATGTCCGCCTGTAGCTCAGTGGGAGAGCGCTGGTCTTCTGACCTATCTCAGTAGTGCAGCCTGGGTTGAGTCGCTTTCGGCGCTCGCTATTTGCGTCCTGACTGGGGATGGCCGCGGCCGGTGGCACAGTCGCACTCAAGGCCAGGTGAAGTCAGCGAGGCGGGGGCGGACGTGTCCATGTATGTCGGGCACGTAGAAACTTTCGTCTCTAAATTCTGCCGGCCAACCAAGATTGCGCGATGCCGGGTGGTGAGTCAGGACCAGCGCAACAGGCTCTGCTTAGGCGCGGGTTCCTGACCTCGGAAAGCCATCCATACAAACATTTCGGACTAAATGATAAAAAAAAAATGTGAAACATTCCCTTTAACGAGACCAGTGGGAAGCCGGGATTTGGGTAAGGAGCGACACTGTTGAACCTAATTGGCGATCGGAGTGACTTCGCTGCTTCAAACTACAGTGGGATAATTGGAGCAGTCTAAGTGCCAGAACCGATTGGTACTTTGCTCGACACAGATGCTCCACAACACATTTGACTACCAGAGTTCAGTGAGCTCAGTTGATGTAGTCAACACAAACATAAGCTTAATAACGCAGCTCATTAATCACCTTCTTGGCAGTCAAAGTCCCTCCAGCCCTGAATGAAGTTGTTTTGATCAAGGTTATGACTTCGAAAGCAGGAAGATAGACAGCTGGCTGCCCCGACACTTGCAGTAGTATGCCCAGCAGCATTAAGTTAGTCTAACAATATAGCTGAAAATAGCCCCAACCGGAGCTATGCTTCAGCTCTGTTTTATGCAGATGTAAATTAGCTGAACTTTGTACCCAAGTTAAGTCAGCTCAGAGCTCGAGTCAAGTCTTCTAGAGCAGGATTTCTGTAAATTGAAGTGCTTGTTTTGCTGCCCCGGAAAAAAAAACATGCCATCCTTCCTGCCTTCGTGTTTGCGAGGTGAATACCAGACGAGTCTTGCCTACGACCACGGCTCACGGACTTCGCCAAGCCTTTGTGTGCCGTGCGAGGAACACTAGCCAGGCCCAGGCTAACAAAGGCGGACAGTAAATAGTGACAACAATGGCGGGTAACTTTCAAAGTGATATTTGATTCATTTAAAAGGAACTACCTGTACTAGAACAGTGTATTAAAACAGTGTAAACTACCTGTACTAAAACAGTATATAGTTGACCTGACTATTGCAATCTAACTGAGGACTGAACACAATATCAACACTACATCATAGAGGTAATATAAAGTTAATTATCATTCTCTGAGTACGTACTGTTCATCAATATCCAATTTGTAATATACGCTTGTACTCGGTGCAGCCTATACACTATACAGTGAACAACTGCATAGATATGCACCAAACCACACAGCGTCTCACATGGCCGTACAGTGTAGACCAGATGTTCTGTTCACTTCATCGACACCACCCGATGACGATGCGCCCGGCGAATAAATCCCTCGTGGAAACGGCTAGTAGCAGTCCTTTCAGTGCACTATTCGAATACACCCTCCATGTCTCTGGGGCGATGTCCTAATGAACTATTTATGCGCTCGCCCCTGATACCAGAGGCGAAGGCTACACTAATTGCATTGGATTCCACTGCGTGCAGCACCGACAGACAGAGACAGAGTCAGAGGTGGTGTCGATATCGAAGGCAGAACAAATGGTCTCCACTATACATAGTCGTCTTCAGCGACACACCGTCTCACACCGTCTCACAAGCTCGCCAGCCATCTCATTACCGGACAGCGGAGCGGCCTGTCCGCAGCAGCACGAGTTAACGTGCCAAGAACGAGACTCGGAAACCGGCCTCATGCGGGCTATTCGCCGCGAGAAACTATTCCGCCGCATCACCAGATAACAGGATACGGATGACCGGCGAGGGAATGTGGAATGTGGACTGAGGACGGCGCGGCGGAGGTATGGTGAGGGACGGTTTGGTGAGGGCCGGTGGTGGTATGTTGGTGGTATGGTGCGGGCCGGTGGTTGTATGGTGAGGGCCGCTGGTGGTATGGTGAGGGCCGGTGGTGTTATGATGAGGGACAGTGGTGGTATGGTGAAGGCCGTTGGTGGTATGGTGGTGGTATGGTGAGGGCCGGTGGTGGTATGGTGGTGGTATGGTGAGGGCCCGTTGTGGTATGGTGAGGGTCGGTGGTTGCATGGTGAGGGCCGGTGGTGGTGTGGTGAGGGCCGGTGGTGGTGTGGTGAGGGCCGGTGGTGGTATGGTGGTGGTATGGTGAGGGCCGGTGGTTGCATGGTGAGGGCCGGTGGTGGTATGGTGCGGGCCGGCGGTTGTATGGTGCGGGCCGGTGGTGGTGTGGTGAGGGCCGGTGGTGGTATTGTGGTGGTATGGTGAGGGCCGGTGGTTGTATGGTGGTGGTATGGTGAGGGCCGGTGGTGGTATGAGAGGAGTACCCTGTGAGGGTGTGGAGTATGGGAAAGGTCATTATGAAAGGTGCATGAGCATTGAGTGGTTGTGGTCTGGTCAGTTCCTAACAGTAGTTGGTGGGAACTGGAAATAATCCGTATTTGTCGGAAATGTTAAGAATTACCAAGCTTACCGCCAAGTTGAAATTGCTTCTTCGTCTCGCAAAGGTAATCTCTCAGTGGCACGTTGACATTGTTACATTAAACAATCACATTAACTGCACTGTGGTAAGCAGCCTAAGCCGGTGATTGTGCTATGTCCTCGCAAGTGTCCATTTTTTTGTTTGATCGATATTCCAGCACTAACGCATCACATACGAACAGTTGCCGAGCACAGGGCCGGCTAATGACCAAACACTTCACGGCACGATTAATATGCACACTGCCAAAATACTGTCATTTGAATAAACTTCCCATGTTTAATAGCCAAAGGTTACGAACAAATAAGCAAAGGATGGAAGCACTAGCGGCATCGTAGGCCAAACAACCCAGGACATCCTATTACTAGCATCATTTAAAATAACAGCGGCAGGACCTCTAAACGAGTCAGCGCGAAATTTGTTTCAAGCCTTTAACTACCAAATGACGATTCTTCGTGATATCACGCGTCATATCTCTCGATAATCTCGCCTTAAACTATGCTCTGCACCGTAGTCGTGATGTCTGGACATCTCTTCTGGAATACTCACCCTACGCTTACATCCCAAAGCCAGCATGGTGATTCGCCAGTATACTCAGTCAACTGCGAAACAGTGACGTCAGAGTTAGTATCCAGTCTATTCAGTCAACTGCGAAACAGTGACGTCAGAGTTAGTATCCAGTCTATTCAGTCAGCTGCGAAACAGTGACGTCAGAGTAAGTATCCAGTCTATTCAGTCAGCTGCAAAGCAGTGCTCTCACAGTGTATGTCCAGTACACTCAGTCAACTGTAAATCAGTCATGTTAGAGTAAATATCTCTAAATTTACACACACAAAAGAGAAGCCGCGGGAAACTTTATTTCGAGTTGCATCTACCTTTTTTTAGTCAGGCGCAGCATGAAAATGCTTCTAAAAATGATATGTATTTAAAACTGTATCCTTAACTGCTAAAACGTACTGCACTACATGGACCCCTTTACTTGCCAAGGAAACCAAGAACATGTCTGCCACTGTAAAATAGCAACTCTTCAATCTCAGCATCAAAGCACACAGTTACCTTGGTTTGTTTTCCAATAAGAAGAACAAAGTTCAGGTCTGGAGACACCAGAAACCGCTCCGAATGTTTTTGACGCTGAAACAAGCGAAACAATATACAGATGTATGACGAGAGGGATGATAGATGTGAGTAGGTACTACATCTGATGAAAACCATCATATACCACATAAACGTTCATAAAGAAAGGAACACATACTTTTCAATCTCCTTGTAGCCCAGTATGGAGTATCGAGGATCTTCGCTGCCTTTCAACTTATTATTGTGATATTTGTTTAGTATAATTCCATTAGGCGCATACGATGGCAATGCACATAGCGGGGTTGGAGAGACAGGTATGTGACCTTCAGCGCCAGAACCCCTGCCTGCATAGAAACGTCAACAAATGGGTCAGCTACCGGAACTGTCTACCACATTTGATGTTATCACAAGAGATAAACAGTCGTGGTAGACTATCGAAATACCACCATCCAGCAGATTCGCATGTTGACTTAAGTTCGAACGACACTATCAACAAGTGCCACTTTCTGGGAACCCTTGGAGATCTTGTGTGTCATTTCGACTCACTCTGAAAGTGTATCAACTGTCCTCCGACTCAAAACCGTCTCACCAATTGCTGGTTCATTGTGATAAGTCATCAGAGGAGAACTGCTCGTTGGTTAGGCGTACTGAGCCAATGCTGTAACACTAAATTTCTTCGGGGGTTTATCGAACTACTCATTGTGTGAATGACACACATGTCGGAAATACAAGCAGTATGATCCAGTCAGCCCTTCAACTCAGTCGGCTCCGTCTGCTCCCGCCTGCTCCCGCCTGCTCCCGCCTGCTCCCGCCTGCTCCCGCCTGCTCCCCGTCATCTTGAGGACAGTCAGTCCTGACCGGCCTCACACCATCTCACTCACGCGCCACCCACTTGAACATGCACTCCGCCCGCACCCGCCCTGCCTCCTCCCCCCCTGCTCCTCCGCCTGCTTCCTCCCGCACTGCTCCCGCTGCTCCCGACCGCTTCTCCCGCCTGCTCCCGCCTGCTACCGCCTGCTCCGCTGCCCCGCCCTGCGTCCCGCCTTCTCCGCACGCTCCCGCCTGCTCCTCCGCCTGCTCCCGGCCTGCTCCCGCCTGCTCCCGCCTGCTCCCGCCTGCTACCGCCTGCTCCCGCCTGCTCCCGCCTTCTCCCGCCTGCTCCCGCCTGCTCCTCCCGCCTGCTCCCGCCTGCTCCCGCCTGCTCCTCACAAGCCTGCTCCCGCCTTTCCCGCCTGCTCCCGCCTCTCCCGCCTGCTCCCGCCTGCTCCCGCCTGCTCCCGCCTGCTCCCGCCTGCTCCCGCCTGCTCCGTCGGCGCCCGGCGGCTCCAGCAGCTCTCGCGGCGCTCCAGCGTGGTTCGATCGATCGGAGTAACTGTTGCTTCGTCGGGACCGGCGGGCTGGGGAGGGGAGGGGGAGGCTGCAGCTCGCGGCGGCGGTGGCTGCAGCAGCTCTGAGCTGCGACGCACGGTGAGCGGTGTTTACAGCTCAGCAGGCAGACGAGCTGGCGAACTTCGCAGAGCAGTCGGCCCTGATAAAGGGAGGATCCGCTGTTTTGACCAGGTGGTGAATTCGTTTGGCACGACCTAGGGCTGGAGAGACGCGTTGTTTGTTTGTGTTGAAATGCCTGCTTGCCCTTGCTTGTCTTCAGAAAACATTCTACAGCGTTGCGCAGGCATCTCAGCGGCTGGTGTGTGAAATTTAACAGCAGATAATTAATTACAGATTAAATATAGCCTGTGCGACCTAGTGTTATGCATGCCTTGAATACAAATAGCTTGAAAAGGCTTGGAATGAGATGAATTAATGGTCGACACCTTGAGTTTAGAATGTTATCCATATGACTAAGCCACTCCACATAACCTTATCTTCTCAGAACGAGGAGTATTAGCGAACGCATTAACGGACGCCTCGCGAGGTCGTTGATTAGGAGTTCATGATTCTCTCCAGTCCCAGTGCTTGGAGAATGATTAGCATGTATTATGCGTAGCCGGTGGTGCTACCAGTTACGGTGCTCAGTGCTCATGGTCCCGAAAAGTTACGTCCATGCAGAATACCAAACCTGTTATCACGCTGCTGGAACCTGGCTGATACCTTACAATTAGAGTTCGTCATGGCTGAACTTTTCCTTGGCCTAGCCGCCCCAAAGCCATGGCATCACAACCACAGCCAGCCACAGCCACTCCCAAATGTCAATGGCTGGCCGTTGGCCTGCCGTGAGGATTTTTGTAAATTCATATCATGTCTTTATTTTCAGTCTACTGTTATGGCAACATGTGAAGGCTTCTTTTAATCACAATTGATTTTAGAAGATTGATAACAAATCCCCAGATAGACTATGCAGCCACAGCCGTAGCCATAGCCATGATCTAGATATTTGAATCCGCCCATCCCATTAGCCGTGGGGTTTAGCCGGCCATATGGGGATTGGGGAAGCACTCCATGTAGACTTTACATACAATGACCCAGTGCTCTTTGTTTTGTTTCGCTGTCTTCCCGAGTCCAGAGTTATTTTGCTTAAGGTTGCTAAGTAACCGGATTTTAGCGTGTCCCTGAGCTATCTAGTGCTACAATTTAGTGAATCGCAACGCCCACTGAATAACTGATTTTTAACTGAAAATTACATTGTCTTAAAGGGAAATAATCACATTTTGTTACTTAAATGGAGTTATCACTTAACATCGACAGACGAAAACAAAATATATAGTAAATTCCTCGCATTTTGTATGCCAACTTTTCTTTCAAAAGATATCGCCATTCAAAGTTGGTAAGCGTTCCACGCTTTAAACGACCGGTACTTGCAAAGTGCTTGAAGTATTTTTGGTCCTCATCAAATTGCAGAGTTTTACCGTATTTTTGTTTTTGTTTTGTTATGAAATATATAATATATGTTGTGTTCTGCTTGTTGTGATTATATGCCCGTAGATCCTCTATATATAACAGTTATTCAATGAACACGTAACCAAATTAGCAGTTATATGCGCGTCTAATATGGTGGCCTTTTAGTGGCTGCGACCCCTTAATTTTTGAAAATTGTTTCATTTATTTTCTAGACAAGGATTTTTTAGTTTTGATGCTGTTTGAATATAATACTATGCTTTATATAATCATGAAAAAGAGTAATTTATTCCCCCAAAAGTACAAGTAATACAAAAAATGGAAATGACATCAAAAGCTCATTGTGCGTTTTCACGACGTCCTACTTGTGCTTAATTTAGTGTCAGCGATTTGCTTCAGGGACGTTGTCCAGCGTTGAACAAATTTGAAACACCTGCGCAAGATATGGCGAGCTTTGAATAGTGATGTGAAAACACTGCTCATTAGTTTCAAAAGAAGTATGAGTACTTGCTTTGAATTTGTAGAATACTTACAACATTGAATGAGATAATAATTTCATTTAATTCTTAAATTAAAATTAAAATCATTATTATGACATAACAGAAGTCTAAGAAATTGTTGCTAACAAAAATCAAATGTGATGATTTCCCTTTAAGCTTAACTTGCTGTTAAAGGGACAACTTAAATCAATATTGTATCTTGTATCTGGTATCTTTATTATATCACAAAACAGGCGGCGCCCAATGACAGGTGAAGTCATGAATCGCAGTATTGCTTGTTTAAAAAGCCCCGAGAGAGTCTCCATCAATTTTATGTCGTTGAAGTTACAGCAGGAGGCCGTAATGTGAATTTATTCCCTCTTAAAGGGAAGCGAAGAGAACAGCGATGCGACAATGTCGTTTTAAAAGTATGGCATCTCATTCACGTTATGAAAAAAAAACAGGCGTTAGGAATAGGCAATATAAAAAACGAGCGCTATTCAAAGCGATGCAATTTATACATGCGAAACAAACATGTATAAAATAATGAGCATAATAGGGGCACTTTCAAGCTTCTTGGTGCCGCAGGTCAATGGGATACGTAGCATAGTAGACACTTCCTGAACTGCGCCATTATGCACGTAATGATTTACATACATTTGATTCAGAGCAGTATTGCATGTATAATGTATGATATATACGTGCAGCTTTCCGGCATCCATAAGATACAGAAGCGATCACACCAATGTCAGGGTTTCAATGAACCCATTACATGTGCATACTAACTGGCGTTAATAAATGAGAGGTCACGTACCAGTGTGATATTGCTGACGAGTACGGTCGTCGAATTTTCTCGAACGTTGAAAACCGAGACGCCTCCATCGTCGTCTTTGAAGGCAATCTCATCGTCTGTAAAAAATAGCTGGAGTAAATAAGCTGGCGGTTACCAAAAATATAAACATCTCCGAATGCTTGACTATGTGTTGGTTTTGTCAGTTGAATAGCGGTGGTAGCACGTTGCTTGTGGCTTTAAATTCTTGACTATAAGCCCTTAGCCTCGCGTGTTTCTTGCGTCAACAGCTTGGCTGTGTAAATTTCTTCGTCAATTGGGTTAGCGCCCTGTCTTGTTTGCGTCAGTTTGCCTATTACCGGTGTTGAATAACATGTTGCCAAGTCAAAACATTCACGAAACCCATCTATGTGTTTTTCAACTCGAGCAAACGTGCGGCTAAACGATTCATAAGTTAAGCTAAAATTATATAGCATGTAGTTTTACCTGTGATCCAGGCTGCGTTGTCAGGCTGCACCCTATATGTCGCTTTCACCAGGTCTTCAAGGGTGATAAGGTGTCCTCGTATTCTGGAAACAAGGCGAACAATCTGCATCATAATTGAGTCAAATGTTTCGGTATCGACATTGATTATTGAGGTTTCAGGGCGCGTCGACATCGAAGGTCACAGCGTCGACATCGAAGGTCACATTGCGCTTCGGTATCGACAGCCGAGTCACAATGAACACAGCTGAGTCACAATCAACAGTTATTACAGTAGCAATTCTGTCTCATGCAGTGGTTTAGCGTCACATTGTGCTGATATCTGGACGGTTGTGAAAAGACATCTGCCATAGCCGTCACTCCGGACGGGAATATTTCATGTATGACACTTGTGCCATATCATGAAAAACAGCATTCAGTTATTTTATTTGTATAAGATCGTTTATCGCAGATCCAGTGTTAACATACAACGTTTTGACAGCAGACGTCGGTCTGTCATTTTGGCTGTCATATTGACACTGCGACTGAGAGCAGTCTGCACTTATCACAGGCTCGAGCCACTTCAGAAGCTCCCGATGCTTCAAAGCTCTTTCCAAACAAAGACGACATCGCCCTGAAGGGCCAGCGACAGTGGCTGTTCAAACAGTGTGAACACCTGCTGCTTCCGCCACCGCCATCGCCACCGCCACCGCCATCCGCCATCCGCCATCGCCATCGCCATCGCCATCGCCATCGCCATCGCCATCGCCATCGCCACCGCCATCGCCATCGCCATCGCCATCGCCACCACCACCGCCATTGCCATTGCCATCGCCATCGCCTGTCTCCTTCACCGCGAACGCCACCGGCGCGGACCCATTGATTGTAGCCCGGCGATGGCGACCGAAAAAGGCGGAGGCAGCTCCCTTTAGAGCACCTCAAGCTAGTTGAGACGCCTGGGAGCGCTCTGAGGAGTTCCAGGATCGGCTGGAAAGTGCCGGCGACGACGTAGCCGATGCCTGTGCCGATCAGACCCATTGCCACTCGAACTGAATTTCTATGTGTATATAGTGGGCTGGTAGCTCCCCCGGTGCTGTTTTAAACTGCGCATGTATTTTTGCAGAAGGTAACAGGTGTTGGGTGGGATATACTAGGTTAGGATAACGTGCTGCCACGTTTTTATCACCGAACACTGAACAGCACGATACAAGAGATAAGCATAGAGCCCGGACAATTTTACAATAATTGAGTAGTGATCGTAAACATAATTTATCCACGGCTGTCGAGCCAGAGAAGCTAAGTGCAGCAATCGTCATCACTGTAAAGAAGTTGTTGCAGATGATCATTTTTTGTGCTGATAATATATGATTGTATTCAAAAGAAAGAAAACAATATTATAACGCGTTTCGATTCACAAATCAACATCAGTGAATCACTTATGTCATTCTCTGATGATGATTTGTGAATGGAAACGCGCTATAATAATTTGTTTCTCTTTTGAATACAATCATATATTATTAGCACATTTGATAATTTGGAACAACTTCTTTAAAATGGACAAGTTGCTTAACTCTCTCCAACTCTTATAAATCGTCAACAATGTTGTGTAGTGGCAGCAGGTCGCATGTGCCACTGATGAGCCATTGTAAAGCGATGATTTGTCGTTGTACTATAGAATGACCGTAACTTCAGATGGTTCAAATTGTATTGGTAAATTGAAGATTCCTATTTGCAAGATCATAGTTCTGATTTCTTTTGTAATTACGAGCGAGCGCGAAGCGCGGAGCGAGTCCTCATTGACTATCGGATTTTTCTCAGATATTCCTAGAATGTAAACGCCACAGGCCGCGTAACAGGGCCCCACCGGCGCTTTTCACCGCTCACCGGGTGGTAAACTAGTTTAATTTACTGTCACCCAGAGGGTAAATACAAAATACTCTCTGGGCGAGTAAATTAAAAGAGTTTATCACCCATTGGGTGTTGAAAAACGTCTGTTGTGCCCTGTTACCCGGCTGTCGCGGGTTTTACCCTCGAGGAAAGGGTAAACAAGTTTTGAGTGTATACGGTGAGATATTTCGGTTTGTGTACCACCCAGACATGTGCCTGGATCCCGGGATTCAGCTGAGATCTGAATCTCTGTGTCCTGTGTCCCGGGATCCACATGGAACACCAGATCTTAGAACACAATAAGCCGAGTGATCCATAAAGATCCAAGATTCTGATATATTTTATGCCAATGGATCCACTAGGAGCCAGATCCAGATTAAGAATCCAGGCACGCCGGTAGGTACATACTTCTTGCTAATTTTATCATATAGGAGAATTCGTTATAATCTCTATGTTTGCTAAAAGGTACAAGGTAATTAGCAGGTACTAGTTATCGATATAGCACATACTGCATACCCCAAATATATATATAACACATTTTGATGTTAGTTCCTACATCTTGTATTTCAAGATCTGAGGCTCGTTTGAGTTAGAGATCCACTGAGATCTCAGATCCTGAAGCATTTTACGCCAAGGGATCCAGGAGGATACCAAACCTTCATGTATCTGGTATTATTTGGTATCTGGTATTGCAGAGGGATTAACTGGGATCCAAGATAGTCATGCATATTATGCAAAGGGATCCACTGGGATCCCAGATCCCATTTCGGGATCCAAGCACGACGTCTGGTACCAACGCAGTAGACTGAAAGTGACGGGACTGCGTCCTTTTTATAATTAAATACAACTTAATTTAAATAAGCAAAACCCACTCAGCGTAGCTTCTCAATCTAAAATACGTGACTCGGAAAACTATCTGTTTAATCACTGGGACAAGATCTATCGAAAACGATGTAACAGGGTCGTCTATAGATATATCTGGCCACAAATCCTAAACAGCTGTTCTGGTGTCGATCTCAAACTTCAACAAATAGCTTGATTTAGCGCCTAAAATAATATTTAGATATATTTTGGCCAGCATCAGACCCATATTGAGATCTAACATAGGACGTGAGAGTGTTATGCACTGCGCTATATGTGGTGAGAATTTCCAACACTTTAATCGATTGCATGCATTGGGTACATTTAATACATAAGCTGTCGTGTTCCTTACCAATTATCCATGCATTAATAATTAATAATACATATGTTAGTACTAAGCACTTGACTGAGATTGTATTTTGTGTGTCTTCAATGCAGCTTCAATCTACTTTGAGCGCTTGATATTTGAATGAAGCACAACTTCCAGCTGGCGTATGGCTATCATATCCATTTTTTGTCAATACATGTATCCACTTAAACGGGGGGAGACATCAGAACCATGCTTTTCCAAATGATTGCACTGTATACATAGTTGACACATCTTGATTTACACAAATTAATGCAACTCTTACTCATAAACGCTTATTTTTAATTCTCTCACAGCAAAATAGAGTACCATCCTAACATATGTTTGTATCAGACCTATTGGGATTTCCCCCAAACGATCCGCTCTGGCTGCTCTGGATTTCACTTGCTATGATGACTGATTTCACTTAAAGCCACCCAACGAGAGCCTACTACTTTCTAGGTCCGCCACCAAAGGGGCGCCGTCCCCGGAATTCGATATCGTTTCCTGGAGCTGTAGGCTGTACCGCAGCACACCCAAGCATTGCGGAAACAGTTTGAAGGGCAATTCACATTTTCAAACTACTGAATTGCTGCAAAGTTTAAAGGAATAGTGCCAACCTTGGCAGGATTTATAAAAAGCAGCTTAAAATGGAATGCTGTGTAATTAATTATCATGTATGCTCTTGCTCAAACTTGCCCTAAAGCAAGTGTTTCGGCAAAGCATTTTCTATTTTTTTCCGACTCCCAAAAAACATTTGTCCTCGATTGTGCACACTGCCACAGCCACTATATATTCTTCAAGATGGCGCTTCCATATTGCTTGGACTGTTTTGGCTATCGAATTGGACGCAGCTGTTTCAAAACAAAGCCATGGATTACCATGGGAGCACTAAAAATCTGGGATAAGTCGCAGGCCAGTTGGCCGCCAGGGACCGCCAGTGAGCGAGAGGTACTATTTATGTCGCCAAACGAATTTTTTGCTTCATGTATTTTATTTGTAAATCAGTGCAAATTAAATATTACAAACAAAATTGTCAATCAGTTAACTGTTATTATATGCTGGGCAACGTCAAAAATTAACTGGCTTCTTAGCGCGTCCCTGGCGGCCAACTGCCTGCGAACTATCCAGCTTTTAGTGCTCGCCCCCACAGGCGAGCATTAAAGCTGGATAATTCGCAGCAGTTGGCCGCCGGGACCGCCAGTGAGCCAGGGCTACTTAATGTCGCCAAACGCAAATTTTCGTTTATGTATTTTATTTGTTAAATGTTCAGGCAAATAAATATGTTCACAAAACAAATTGTCAATCAGTAAACTGGTTATTATTATGCTTGCAACGTTCAAAAATTAAATGGCTTAACTAGCGATCCCTGGCGCGGCCAACTTCTGCGAACTATCCAGCTTTTAGTGCTCGCACCCCACGCTCCCTGCCAAAGCCGAGGGCCCCGAGCCGTTCCGAATTCGCCGCAACTTGACGTTTGAAAAGTCTGTTCTTGTTTAGAGGGTAACGTCAATAATCTTTCGGACCAAAGTCGACGCCAGAGCTTTTGGCCCGAAATTGGGCCATTTGGGTTTGTTTTCTTATAATGAAAAAAGCTAAGATGTTGACAATTATAAATAACTGCCATACGCTTTTTAATTTAAGTTCACTGACTGAATGGTGATGTTGAGTTTGGCAATATTCAAAGACAATTTTAGTCCGCAAAGAAGTTGATTCAAAATAGTGCGGGAGGCGACTCAAATTCATTAAGAAAAAAAATGATTTTTTGGCCCAATCATTGCTGTTGCAAATGATTTTTGATCTAAATGGGGGCCAGATTTCGGGAACCAAACTTTCCAGGTGAAATCGGATTTACGCGTAATCTACCGATTGACACCAAAAACTCGATATTGGTCTGCAAGGTGGCACTCTCCCTTTAATGTCCTTATTTCCACTTGCTATCGCTTTCTCAGATTTACTAGTACTACCACAAATTTAAGTTTCCGAGTGAATGTCAAACGTAACGATTCGTTTCGACATGAAACCCTACTTATGGTTTTAACTTGAAGCCATACCGAACAAAAATGATCAGTTGGATGATATATACAACAAGGGATGTGGAGTCGATCAGTTTTCAGGCGACTCCGACTCCGACTCTGACCCTCCGGAGTCGACTCCGACTCCGACTCCGACTCCGAGATCGACTCTGACCTTTAATTAGCTGAAGCTATTGTCAATAGGCACAAAAAAGAACCACTCCACTAGCCAAAGTAACCACTAGCCAAAGTTTTTCCGTTTCAAGATTGTAGCTCATTTAACCCACCATTGACTGAGGTTGGGAAGAGGAAGGAAATGTCCCCTGAAGAACTTTCGTAATAATTCAAAAAGCAACAGCGCTATCTTGTTTCAATTTGACGTCTTCTGTGAAATTCTAATGAAATGAAGCAGTTTTGTTATAATGAAGCAGTTTTGTCGAGGAAAAACAATATTTCGAAAATTTAGTATCGTCGCTACACATTAGTTCCATGCAAAACTGGATAAATTTAAACATGGTTCTAAGAACATATTTATAGCAAATGGCAAGAGCTGCAAAATTAATATCTTCGATTTCTTTCATATATTTTGTATCCTCAAAAAACTGTTTAAGGAAAATGACCGCAAATCAATTTTTCAAAAGTATCCTTAAAATGGAATAATCATATTAGTGCAACCAAATACATTTATAAAGGTTTTCATAGAATCTAGGTCCTGGGAGTCACCATTTTTTTATTGATTTATGGCTTCCCAAAGTATGTGTACTTTTGATTTATAATATATATATATATTTGTAATTATCAGTTTATTTAAAAATTAAAGTTAAAACTGCTTTTTGAGGACACAACTGGTTTAAACATATGGCTTTTGTAATTATATTTATCAATTTCGAGTTTTCATCTTTTAGGACCTGATGGCTGACCTTGACCTGATTTTGACATAAACTTCACTTTAATGAGATCATGGCAAAATTCATATCGCTATCGAATTATATATGTGAAATGCTCCATACAAGTAAAACAATCTATAAAACGTGCGTCGCATGACGCATCAGCATGGCATTTGTAGTTCTTTTGTGCATTTGTGACCTGACATTATACCTGACATTTGCAAAAATATAAATTTGGTTTATGAGGGATGTGTATTATACCTATGAGAGCACTTTGAGTGATAATGGTCGCAATAGAAGTCATTGTATGGAAGTATAGCCCATATACGCAAATACCTATATTTTTATCTTTGACCTGACCGTGACCTGACATTGTGACCTAAAATAGGCAGCTTCTAGTATTTTTGGATGCGCCTCATTGAGAGCTTTTGAATTCCACCTTGAGCGTCTCAATGCAATCATTGGTTTGTAAGATAACAAGGGCCACTATTCCCCGCAGTCAATGGCGTTCGACTGAGATCCCATAGTAAGTTATTGGAAAATACAGCAGTTCATTTAAATGAATAGAAATTGACTATAGCTTGCGATTCCATAATTCTGAACATTACAAAATGTAATTTTTCCAATCTTGTGACAACCCTACCATAGCAATAATGAACTGCTGTGCAGTTAATGGATAAGACGTTTAACTGCCTGAGCCGGCTAAACGTCATTTTTAACCCGATCTCTTATATAAATTGATTGATCGTGAACGTTGCCTCGGTTCCTGGTGGTAACATTTTGGATCTGCATTCGACGACAGACCTACGTTCTGTTTCGCACACCTCATGATTGGAAATCATTAATTGGGAAGGGAAGTGAATCGAAGCAAACTAAGTCGAAGCGGCACGATTTCTTTAGTTATCGCCACCGATGGTTCAAAACAATGCACCTGAAAAATACTTTGGTGATGTGCTTCCCAAAACATACAGCCTGAGTCGGAGTCGGCCAAATTTTACCAACTCCGACTCCGACTCCGACTCCGACTCCGACTCCGACCGACTCTGACTCCTACTCCCGACCCCTGTATTCAAAACTAATTAAACTGAGGAGTATCATTTCAATCGGGTACGAATATCCAGTGAAAAGTTACCTCTCAGGTGGCTCCATAGCCATGGTGGTTCAAATAGCTCCATGAAATTGTGAGTCCGTTCCATCATCGTTCTGATTTTCGTCAAAGGCATGAGCGGAATTTTTATTCCGCACTCCTAAGTGCTCTTCTTCACTGGATGCGAGGCATGAATGTTAAGCTACGAGGTGCAAGTCAAGAATACTAAACTGTCAGGGAAAAAAGACAAAAACAACCTAGATACTCGGACAACTGAAGCAAATGAGAAATATCTGAAGCTGCTAGAGTTGAAGGTTAGGTAATTTAAAGATACAACACATACAAATAGAAACAGATCCACAACATCAATAAAACACACAAATACAAAAACAAAACCCGTGAATGCATAATTCAGCAGACTGATGACCATTATTTAGTTATGATGACTATATCATATCCCCACTTCGTTAGCATAAGCTTGATAATTTGTACATGTATGCTTCTTATTTAGTCTGTATGTAAATAGCAAAGCCACTTGGTATATTTTGAATTGTGTTACCAATCATGTCTTTGGTCGAACTATCTGAACATCTGAATAAATATGTTGCAAAGTATATGAACAATCAAGTCAATTTATAAAGTATGTTTGAAGACGAGGCGATGTCTACAGTCGTGTAACACAATTCAACTGCAATTCAATTCGCGAGTGGATGGGGTGACACTTCTCAGCAAAAATACGCATAATAAATTATAATGAAACATATGAATAAATATCCTGTCCAAGTCCAAGTCTAAGCTTTTGGCGTTTTGGCTTATCAATACAACTGAACAAATCAATCGTGCCATAAACACTGTGCCAATCGTGCCAATAAAACTGAACAAATCAAACAAACAAAAAAATCGGCATTATGTGGATAAGGTTATTATAACAAAACTAAACAAAATCAAACTGAGCTATCGGTTAACCACTGGCTCAGACAAGGGGTAAAACAAGGGAGTTCCGAAGGACTCACAGTTTATAAAACGCGAATTTAAATAAAAGAAAGACACAGGATGACAATCGTGGCATAAACACCGCCATATAAATGCAATCTCACAAGCATATATATAAGTAGTGTATAACGGACACACCTATACACATCAACACATTTGTCCTTTGAATATGACCTTGGTTAGGTCAAGCGGGGTACTGACCTGGGCCCGAGGTCGGGTGGTGTCAGCAGGATGACACATGTGACGATCAGAGAGCTGACCAGTCCGATCACCAGTAGAGAGATGAGGATTCCGCGCCAGTTTCTCTGGGTCGGAGTCGCCGCCACCAGCTCCTGTCAAAAGAGAGACGGACCACAGAGAGGTCAATTATCGGCACGTACACGAACCAGGGAGGACATCACAGACTATCTCCATCAGCAGTGGTCGGGGCTCTGGCCATCACATGTCGTAGACACCGATATTTAACTGATCATTACAGGCTACCGGTAAGGTGGGCGGCTCTTGTCATCAGTCGTCTCGCATCATACCGTAGCACTTCACGGATTGTGATGCAGCGACTCAGCCATTGCCGCAGGCGTTACGCGCGTGTCACTGCGTGTTTACTGCCTCGGGATAGACAGACCGGGCGGAACAAATGTGAAGTGATTAGGGTGCTAACACGCCCCACAAACTCTGCCGTCCACCACGGTGCATCTGACGCTTATTTACATAGTAGTAATCAACTGCTATGTAAATAAGCGTCGTAGCAGTTGATTACTGCTATGCAAATAATCGTCAGATGAAATACAGGTGGGCAGCGTTAGAACGGTAGGTTAATGAGGTAATCGTCTGGAGTGTTTGCGAGATGTTAATGTGCAGTGAACGGGGACTATTTTCATGGTAATTCGACCATTGAATATAACATACTGTCTGTAATAGTAGGCCAAGAAACACCGATGAGTTATTGTCAGCTGTCAACTCAAGCAGTCTATTGGATTGATCAGATTTGGCACGTCTTAAGTTAAGTAAAGCATCGGAGGCTGCATTTCTGATCAGCTTTGTTTTATTTAATAACTAGCTTACGTATTAGGTGCTGTTTCCAGTCCCTTACCAGACGCATCCCATGGTAGCATCAATGAACGCTAGACGAATAGTTTGCTCAAATATTGAGCCGCACCATTTAGTCGAACTATATTCTCTCAAGTTAATCAATCTAAACCGTAATTATGCTAGGAAATCGGTTGTTAAATAATTATGCACGAATTGCTAATCACATATCGACTAACTTTAGTTTAACTTAATAAATCAGTATGAGTTTGAAAGCGGGCAATTTTCAAAACAACAGACTGTTTCGCCCTACTTTACATCCTTTAGTCTCAAATAACTCAAGTCTCTGTCCATTTAATTTAATAATCTTGATCTAACAGGTAAGCCGACGACTTTCATCGCCTACATCTATCATGCCGTCAATATCGTTGAACTCTATCAGCCTGGAATATCAGGCGACAGAGCCATCCTGTCAATTCCCCAGCCATCTCGTCTGGATTGAGAGACCTTCCGCCATCTGGCAGCTCGATATCACCCACTCAATCCTGACAGCCACGAGCGCATGGCGCCATAACCGGCGAAATAGCTCCGTTCATTTCGCCTCCGCCCGGCTATATTTGTTACAGACCTCCAGCGGTTTCTCGCCATCTGGCGGGAGTTATATCAACGTTTCACAGAAAACCCAATTGGCTAAGCGGACCACGTTTAGCCAATATGTGCTGCTTTGTCACTGGATGACAGTGGACATAGTCCCACAGTTATGATCAACACGCTGCCACTGCCTGTCACGTCTTAACGGACGCCAGTTGGCACCAAGCAGCCCAGAACACGGCGTCACAGCTAACATCACGTGTTGCCGCTGTCTGAACACTGGCCGGCCGGTCGGGATGTATTTTACAGAGCGCGGGTAATCTTCTCCGACGATACTCCGAACTTCCGCTCCAGAAATACACCGACAAACTGCACATGCATAACAGCACACAAGCCACAGACACACAAGCACACAGACACACCAGACACACAGACACACAGACACACAGACAGCACAGACAACCAACACCAGACACACACACAGACCATAGACACACAGACCACACCAACACACCCACACACACACACAGCACACAACCCACAGGCAAACAGACATACAGACGGACACCTGTCACTGGCAGCTGTCTGTTCTCCCGGTAGCTGTTCGCTCAAGCCGATCATGTGGACAGAATTAGACCAAAGCCCCTCCGGCAACGGGATCCGGTCACCCAGCCATACTCCCCCACAGAAAGCGGCTATCATGGTGAACTCTGACAGTGTCATTCACTGATATAAACTTCTGAGACAATTCTGACAAGTGACGAACATGGATTACTGCAGTGAAGTTGAAACAGCTCCAAAAAGTTTGGGCCCAATCACTAATGAACAAAAGCATACGTCATTCAGTGGACTTGGTTGTCTTTGAACTTCAGTTCGAGACAGACTTTCGGAGCTCTTGACACCAAGGCAGTGCAGTTCAGCGCTTCGTCACGGATAAAAGGTCACATCTCAAAGGTCACATCTCGTTTTGTCAGCCCGGGTGAATTTCTCGGCGTTCTAAATGCCATTTTTCAACCAGGTGACATCTACTCAGATGGAGAAATCTCCTTCGCGGAAACATTAATTAATAAATCAGCGACGCCTTAACGGCCTGTCAGATGGAATGGGTTTGAATATCCCAGAAGATGTTATCGCTCTGAGCAGGGCTCGTTTGGGGAGAAAATATGAGCTGCAGGGCTTACAAAATCGTGGGCTAAATTCATATTTTGTACGGATCTCTCCCGTGTGCATCACAAGAAAGAAATAGGTCAAGGAAAGGTGACCTCAAGCAGGCCAAATAAATCTAGCCTGAATCTAAATAAAATTCAAATCCATGCATTTCCCTCACATTTGATTCAACCACATCTTCCGTTTCGTTATTTAGCAAATAGGAGCTGTGTATACACAGCTCCTATCTGCTAATATTTAGTTAAGAAACGGTAACGAATTACGAAACGACATACGTACACTTTGTGATGTATGGAGGCTATTTTGCATTTTACGGTTTTCAATCATAAAGTAAATAAATAACAGTTTTCACGAAGGATTTATTTTTACCCGGTAGTACCCGGTTGTACCCGGTAATATTTCGTGCGTTTTGGGTAATTGCGTCTAGGAACACGGCACTTTCCAAATATTTTTGGTATCAATTGAAACTTTATGAATTCATGTAAAATTATCTGCTCTTTCAATGCGAAATTTCCCGTTAGTTTTCTTTGTATAATCAGATTCATGAACAAATATTACCAGGTTCTACCAGGTACTACCGGGTAAAAATAAATTATTCGTGAAAACGGCCAATATTACAGCTTGGAGTTGATTTAATATTTGTTTTATTTCAGAAGACATTCGTGATCCAGTTACATTTATGTTCAATGATTTTAAGTCCATGATCTTTCTAAACTGCATTACGTACCCTGAACCAGCTTCCTCCTTCCAAATATGCGTTGGAAAATCTGTGCCAAGTCAGGATTGCCAAATGTTGGCATTGCATAGAATGTTTCAGAGCTTTGACCTTCGAGAGCCAAGATAAACATCACTACCCGTAATTCTCGGCTATACTTGACTTTCATTGGAAGGGCTGTTGGCAGCGTATCGGGAATCTCGAACAAGTCGCCGTTAGTTCGCAGGCCGCCATCCTAGTTGGCATGAAGCACCTATTGTAGTTGACTAATGAAAGTATTTTTCAAAACACAAATGATCATTTTTGACTGTCTCCGAGGTGCTGTTCAGTTAATCAGTGGTGGTAAAACGTCGCAATTAATTTGTCGCTCGAATTATTATAATAAATGTGCCGAATCTCAAATATCTCGAAGTAACAAAAAAATAGAGTGTGTTTCCTAGATCTCACTTCTATTTTACTAGCGTTAAAGCAGTGTTCTAAGGAAGGCCGATAAGACTTTCGAACGTACTCTCTTTTTATTGTAGAAATCAAAAGATGTCTAAATATGAAATATTTTGGTCTCATGCCTTCTTCAGTACGTAAATATATACTGAAGAACGTCGAGAGAGCAGCGAATAGTGAGTAGAGAATGGTTAGAGAGCAGAGCATGGTTAGTAGCCTTACTGAACATCGTGACAGACCGCAGACACCATAACCACATGTAATTACCTCGTCCATTGGGTCCGTCTTCTCCATTGCAAGGCAGGCTGTCAGGCGTTTGTCAACCAATCGACAGCTCCCTCGGGCAACAGGTAACAACTAAATGTAAATCAGGAAACGCTCAAGGCTTACCGAAATTGTCCGTAAAAAGCCGAACGGTTGGTAGATGCGATTATGTATTATCTAAGCTGACAATGCGAGCGAATAAGCAATTGCTCGGGGACATATTTTTACAGACGAGTCCGTTAACTGTTTCGGTGGTGGGTCAAACAGTGGGTCAGAGGTGTCGTCGCTTGGTCAGAGGTCAGGACGGCGCGGCACTGCGCGGCACACCTCACTTCCTCCACTCGCCGCCACCGACTGCTACCGCCACCACGGCCATCGATCTCCGTAGCCAGCCCCGGCGCAGCGCCGCCGCCGCCACCGCCGCCACCTCCCAGTACCTGCCGCCGCCGCCGCCGCCCCCGCCCTGGAGCACAGCAGAGAACCACCGCCCAGAGCGGCGGCGCCGCCGCCGCCGCCGCCGCCGCCGCCACCACCACCTCCCGGTACCTGCCGCCGCCACCCCTGCCCTGGACTTGGAGCATAGCAGAATACCGCCCCCAGAGCGCCGCCCCCGCCACCGCCGCCGCCGCCGCCGCCGCCGCCCCCGCCCCTGTCCTGGGAG